>CAMAPE010000071.1:2340000-2350000 GCA_945859875.1 Cuscuta europaea | reverse complement strand
ACATGCAAAGTGTTGGCTGAAATAGAAAAGAAAAACAAGGAAGAGAAGGATGGCTCTAAAAAAGACTCTACTCTTGATGAGAGTAATGACAATCCTATTCCCACACAAAGTAAAGGGAAAGAACCTTTGGCCTCGGATTCTCAAAGAAATGAGGGTTTCAAGGTTAAAAAGGGTGAACACCCCTTCCTTAGGGTAACTAGACATAGAAGAGGCTCTAACAAATATGTCCCCGAGGAGGATGAGGAAAAGTTTGATCCCCCTCCGAGGGATATGGACACCAACATTGATGATACTGTTCGGGTTCTCAAAACAACACTTATTGATTCCTATACCGATGAGGTTGTGGTGGATATGGTACCTGATGAGGTTCCAAACCCCATCATCAAACTCAAGCATCATACCGAGGTTGATTTACCTACGGTTAAGCTTAATCAAAACCTTTGTATTGTTGATGACAAAGAATCCGGACTGATTTTTACCAAACAATGTTTGGAAAGTCTTCCCGGAGTAAAGCTTATTGAGAAGGACTATGTTTACTCTCCAAAATTTATGAAAGGGGTATATAGACATTACCTTAACAGGTATTGTGAGAATGGTTGTCTTCAAGGCAACGGCTTTAAAGTTAAAGACCAAAGGAACCATACTCCTAACGATACTAGAATTGTTAATGATATTCGTGATGCTTTTCTTGATGATGTGATTGTTAAAGTTGACTTGCATAAAGATAAAGATAAGGCTCCAGATATTTATCTTAAACATCTTGGAGATGTTAAAGAAGATATAACTAGACTTGATAATTATTTGGAGGTTATCACCGATACTATGAGTGTGGGCATCAATTTCACTAATGATTGCTTGAAATCTCTTCCCGGGATGTATCATTTGGACAAAGGTTATATGGTCTCCCATACCTTTATGGAGAATGTTTATTTTCTATTCTTGGATAGATATAAGCCACGGCCTAAAGTGTGGCTAAAAACGAGACAAAATGAGAAACTTAAGAGAGGAGAGGGGAGAAGAAATACATAATTGTTTTTATGTTTGTCTCCTCTTGGAATGTGAGAGGCCTTAACAAGGCCTCCAAACAAAATAACATCCTCTCTTTTGTGCGATCCCATAATGTGCATGTCATTTGTTTACTTGAGACTAAGATGACCACTCCTAACTTTGACAATATGATGTCCAATAGGTGGCCTAATTGGCACTCTATGACCAACTTTGACAGGATTGATGGAGGCAGAATGGCCCTCCTTTGGGACCCCTCTTTTGTGAACCTTAATGTCTTGGAGATTGACACGCAACATCTCCATTGTGAGATGGTCTGTAAGGTCACCCAAAACAGATTCTTTGTGACTTTTATCTATGCTCTCTATACGGTTGTGGAGAGAAGAGACCTTTGGGAACATATTGCTAATCTTGGTCCCAATATTAACTCTCCTTGGCTTGTTATGGGTGACTTTAACTGTGTGGGCAGTCCTAATGAGAGGATTGGGCCCACCCCTCCTTCGGCCTACTACATACAACACTTAAATGATTTCAAAATCCAAGCTAATCTTGTGGATTCTCCTTCCACTGGGGAATTTCTTACTTGGAATAGAGGCTCGCTCTGGGCTAAACTGGATAGATCTCTCATAAACTCTTTGTGGGCTACTCATAACATTACTTGTAATACTCACTTCTTTGAGATGGAAGTTGAGTTTGACCATTGTGCTGTGCTTACTACTATTGGGCATAACTCTATTGATGGGTCTAGGCCCTTCAAGTTTTTTAACATGTGGCTGAAGCATGAGGCTTTTAATAGCATCCTTACCTCTTCCTGGCACCAAGACATCTATGGTACTCCCCAATTTAGGCTTGTACGTAAGCTCAAAAGGCTTAAACAGCCTTTGAAAGAGCTTAACTACAATGCTTTTAGCCACATTTCCGAAAGGGCTAAAGAGGCTAAGAAAGAATATAAGAGGGTCCACGCTCTCTTACTTCTTTCCCCTCTTGATGAATCTATTAAACGTGAGGTAGCTATGGCCAAGAAGAGTGCACTCTATTTCAAAAGAGCTGAAGAGGACTTCTTTAGACAAAAGGCTAAGGCCTACCATCTTTTGCATAGTGACCGTGGCACCAAATACTTCCATTCTATTGTCAAGAAGAATGTGGCAAAAAACTCCATTACTTCTATTAAACTAGAAAATGGTGATTCCACCACTTCCTTGAACCATGTTGCTTGTGAATTTGTTAGGTTCTACACTGATTTGTTTGGCTCTTCCTATCCTAATATGGCTATCGACCCTGACATTATCCTTTCTGGGAAATGCTTGGATAATACTAAAGTTAATGAGATTATGAATCCCATTTCTGATAATGAGATCAAAGATTCCATTTTTGATATTGGGGACAATAAATCCCCCGGGCCTGATGGCTATACTTCGGCCTTCTTTAAACACAATTGGAATGATGTGGGTCATGATGTTATTTTAGCTGTGAGAGGTTTTTTCAACTCCGGTAAACTTCTCAAGCAGATAAACCATACGATTATTGCTCTTATTCCTAAGACCTCTCATGACCCCACTGCGGCTGACTTTAGGCCTATTGCTTGCACTAATGTGATCTACAAAACCATCACCAAGATCATTGCTTCTAGAATGATCCCTTGTCTGCCTGAGCTTATTGATCCTGCCCAAGGGGCATTTGTTAATGGGAGATTAATGCTTGATAATGTTTTCTTGGCCCAAGAACTTATTAAAGGGTATTCTAGGAAGCATATGTCTCCTAGATCAATGATCAAGGTGGATCTTAGAAAAGCTTATGATACCATATCTTGGGACTTTCTGAATGATGTGCTTTTAACCATTGGTTTCCCAAACAGATTTGTTAAGTGGATTATGGAATGTGTTTCAACACCTTCACGGGAACATCAAAGGAAAGAGGGGGCTGCGGCAAGGGGACCCCATGTCCCCCCTCCTCTTTGTGATCTGCCTTGAATACTTTTCTAGACTCCTCCATGTTAGAACCAAGGCCCCCACTTTTAAGTTCCACCCCAAGTGTGGTAAACTTAATATTTCTCATGTGGCCTACGCTGATGATTTGATGCTCTTTTCTAGAGGGGACTACCCCTCTATAAAAGTTCTTGTTGATACTTTGGATGAATTTGGAAAGGTTTCTGGCCTTCAAGTTAACTCTGAAAAGTCCAGTATTTTCCTTGGTGGCCTAGCTGATTATGACATTAATTACATCCTTCATATGATTGATTTTAAGGAGGGAACTTTTCCTGTGAGATATCTGGGCATTCCTCTTGCCCCTTTAAAAATTGCGGTGGCACAATATGCCCCATTGCTAGACTCTATTACCATCTTTATCAATGCTTGGAATACTAAAAGCCTTTCCTATGCTGGGAGAGTTGAGCTTATCAAGTCTGTCATTCAGGGTGTCCAATCCTTTTGGCTACAAGCACTCCCTATTCCTAAGGCAGTACTTGATAGAATCACTTCTATCTGTCGTATTTTCCTTTGGGGGTGCAAGTATGCTAGGGTTGCCTGGGCTGATATGTGCCTCCCTTTGGAGGAAGGTGGGCTTGGTATTCATGACACCCATGTCTGGAATTCTGCGCTTTTAGCTAAAACCCTTTGGGACATCCATGTTAAGAAGGATAATCTTTGGGTTCGTTGGGTCCATGGGGTGTACCTTAATGGCAGAGGTGTTTGGGAGTTCACACCTCATAAAAGGGACTCCCAATTGATAAAGAAGATTGCACTTATTAGGGATCAGATCCTCTCACATTTTGATAGCACTCAAACTGCCATTAATCATCTTAATGGACTTCAATTTGATGGGAAGTTGATCTCGGCCAAGGTGTATGATTTGATTAGAGTAAAGGGTGTTACTCGGGTTTGGATGCCTTTCATTTGGAAGCATTATATCCCCCCTAAGTTCTCTTTCACGGTTTGGTTAGCTTTCCGTAATCGCCTTGCTACTTTTGATAATTTGCATAGATTAAATGTGGTTAACATATGTCCTTTGTGTAAGGGTGGTCCCGAATCTGCACCACACCTATTTTTTGCTTGCCCTTTTTCAGGTGAAGTGTGGCGTAAGGTGACAACGTGGCTGGGAATCCCAAGAGAGATGAGGACCATGCATAGCTCACTCAAATGGATCAAGAAGGAAAGGCAAGGATCGGGGATCAGAGCTAAGGCAGCTAGGATTGCTTTTTGCTTTTCCATTTATTGGATTTGGAGGACTCGGAACGCTACCTGTTTTGATGGTTTGCTGCCAAAGGAAGATGATATTTTTGCTAGGATCCAGTATATCACCTATAAGATCCTTTATAGCCTCTATCCTTATGAAAATGTAATCCTTTAAGTGTTGCTTTCCTTGTTCTGACCATCACTTTGTTTTGGTGATTGGTGTTGTTGTTTTGCCGGCTGTTTTTAGCCTGTTTTGTTGCTGCACCACGGCTGTTTTGGTTGGTGTTAGCTGCTTTGGAGCAGGTTGTTGCTTGGTTTTGGGAAGGGTTATCCTTGTTGGATAACCTACAGTTTTGTTTTTGTACATTCTTGTAACCCCCCTTTCTCTTGGGTGTCTTTTTAATATACTTACATTTCACCCAAAATTGAAACCAGCGCATGAAGACAAGTTTTAGAACTCGGTATGATCTTTCCAACGAGATATTAAACGCTTTTAATGGCACATAATAGAGCAAGATATGATCGCATCAAATTCTACACGAGTTCGGAGTGAAATCAGAAATATTTGTGAATATATGGTTAATCTGTAACTTTTATTCAATGCATTGTTAATGAAGTTGGAACAATAGATTTAGAGCTCCGATCTATCTTTCCAACGAGATATAATATGCTCCAAACGGATAAACACACAGCAAGATATGAATTTCACAAATACTTAGCCTTATCTCTATGATTTAGCGTTTTCAGCGAAAATATAGCATTTTTAGCGTAAATACAGTGTATTTTAGTAATTAGGCAATCATCCATTGATATTTTGAAACTAGAGCCTCAAGACAAGTTTTAGAACTCGGTAAGATCTTTCCAACGAGATATTAAACGCTTTCAACGGCACGAAATAGAGCATGATATGATCGCATCAAATTCTACACGAGTTCGAAGTGAAATCAGAAACATTTGTGAATATACGGTTAATCTGTAACTTTTAATTAATGCAATTTAAATGAAGTTGGAACAATAGCTTTAGAGCTCCGATCTATCTTTCCAACGAGATATAATACGCTCCAAACGGATAAACACACAGCGAGATATGAGTGTCACAAATACTTAGCCTTATCTCTATGATTTAGCGTTTTCAGCGAAAATAGAGCACGTTTAGCGTAAATACAATGTATTTTAGTAATTAGGCAATCATCCCTTGATATTTTGAAACCATCGCCTGAATACAAGTTTTAGAACTCGGTAATATCTTTCCAACGAGATATTAAACGCTTTCAATGGCACAAAATAGAGCAAGATATGATCGCATCAAATTCTACACGAGTTCGGAGTGAAATCAGAAACATTTGTGAATATATGGTTAATCTGTAACTTTTAATTAATGCATTGTGAATGAAGTCTGAACAGTAGCTTTAGAGATCCGATCTATCTTTCCAACGAGATATAATACGCTCCAAACGGATAAACACTCAGCAAGATATGAGTGTCAAAAATACTTAGCCTTATCTCTATGATTTAGCGTTTTCAGCGAAAATAGAACACTTTTAGCGTAAATACAGTGTTTTTTTTTGGATTTTTTTTTAAAGAACGATTTTGTTCATAAAAATACAAGGTGCAGTGCAGGAAGAGAAATCAAATGAAAGATACAGAGAGTAAAAGAGAATATAAAAACCTAAAACTAGATCCAACCTAAGGTTTACAGGAAACCTGAGCGTAAATACGGTGTATTTTAGTAATTAGGCAATCATCCCTTAATATTTTGAAACCAGGGAAATGATGTGATAAACGCTATTGTTGAAAATGTTACCGTTGACAATGTTTTGGGGCAAGTAGAATGTATGGCTGTTGTGGGAACTAAAGATATTGTGCTGAATGATAATGTTCCTATAATTGAACACCAAACTCAAGGAAAAGGGGATATTAATGACTTGTATGCTGCTGCCCTTGGGAAAACTATCCCCTCGACACAAACCGAGACCCCAATGCCTAAACCTTTTGCATCTCTATTCAAGGATAATAGGGAGCCTACTAAAGGAATGAAGCTAAGGTTTATTGAACCGGTTGGGGAGTTTGTTGACTTGCATAAGAGAGTTATGCCATCTATGGTTGAAATTTGGGGGCATTGCCTTGTAGGCTACTTTGCGGGAAGATATCCCGGCTTTAAGCCTATACAAGAACTTGTCTCAAAATGGAGTGCTCCTTGCAAAGTGAGAACCCATGACAAAGGATGGGTGATTTTCAAGTTCCAAAATGAAGAAGACAGGTCCAAGGTTCTTATGGAGGGTCCATACACGCTGTTTGGGAAGTCTTTATACCTCAAAACACTATCGGAGGACTTCTCCTTTGAAAGTGAAGAATTTTTAAAAGTTCCTATTTGGGTGAAGTTCCCAAACTTTCCTTTGCAAATATGGAACGAGGATGTTATAAGCGAGATTGCCTCGAGGGTAGGGGTGCCCTTAACTACGGATAGGGTCACACAAGAAAGAACCATCTCAAGATATGCAAGGGTCCTAATTGAGGTAGATGCATCAAAGCCGCCACCCCTCATGCTTAAAGTGAGGCTGCCAAGTGGTAGGTTTCATTTTCAAAAGATCATATATGAAACATACCAAACTATTGTTTCAATTGTAAGGCATACGGCCACCATGCCTTCACTTGCAAAATTATAGCCGAGAGGGAGAAGAAGGAAAGAGAAGAAAAGAAAACACAAGACCAAGGCAATGAGGAACAAGCAAAGGGGGACAAGGGCAAAGGCATTAGCAAGGGAGTTGAGGCCGCGGCATTACATGTGGGCACTTCAAACCACAAGGCCGCGGCATTGGGGGTGGGAACGTCTAAGGCAGCACCTTTTGCCGCGGCATTAGACACTCCTACCCAACAAGAAGAGCATCCCTTTATAAAGGCAGTAAGGTTGAGAAAGAAAAAGAGGAAGCCAAAGAAGAAAAAACAACCAAGGGAGGATGGGGAGCTATCATCCGGGTATGAAACGGTTCAAGAGCATGATGAAGAGGATGAGCAACCAAGGAAGATTCAAGGCTTCAAGGACTTCTATGATGATGAAGTTGTTATAGAAATGGAAGTGGATGAGGCACGTATGCCTATCCTAAAGGTAGCCCACATTGATGATGTAACCGAGCCCACTATAAGGCTAAACCATCTTCTCCAAATGGTGGATGCAAAGGAACCGGGGATATACTTTACCAAACAATGTTTGGAATCAATCCCGGGGGTGAGAAAGAAGAAAAAAGAGTATGTTTTTACACAACTTTTCATGTCAAGTGTGTATAGACATTTCCTTTATGGCTATTTTGAGGATGGACATCTCATGGGCAATGGAAGCAAAGTCATGGATTTGAGAAAATTCAAAAGGAAAACAGTCCGGATTGTAAAAGACATCAAGGAGGCCTACCTTGATGATGTCATAACAAAGATTGATTTTCAAGAAGGAGAGAGACCGAAGATACACTTGATGCATGGTGATGATGTGAAGGAAGGAATAACAAGATTGGACAACTATTTGGATGTAGAGGAGAGCTTGGCACGCAAAGGACTTACCTTCACCACTTCTTGCCTTAGATCTCTTCCCGGAGTTTTCCCTACGGAGGAAGGGTATGAATTCTCTTCTACTTTTATAATACATGTCTATGACCTTTTTCTTGCTAGGTATAGAGGATGCCAAGAGTACCGGGAATGGAAGCAAAGCCAAAGAGAAAGGAATAGGCCGTATAGAAGGGGTAAGGGAGGTAAGGCCTAATATGTTTGTTTTTATGATTATTACAACTTGGAATGTTAGGGGGCTGAATCAAGCCTCAAAACAAAATACTATACTCAATTTCATAAGGATAAATAAGGTACGCATATTTTGTCTTCTTGAAACCAAAATGTCTACTACTAGTTTTGCTAATTTTATGCTTTTTAGATTGCCTAATTGGAATTATGTGACGAATTTTGATAAGATTGGGGGTGGCCGTATAGCACTTATATGGGACCCTTGTTTTGTGGATGATGATATCATAGAAGTTGATGTTCAACATGTGCATGCTAGGTTTAAATGTAAAACAACACAAGTGTGTTTTTATGCATCTTTTGTTTATGCTCTATACACGGTACTAGAAAGGAGGGTATTATGGAATCATTTGATAAGGTTAAACGCAAATACCCTTGGACCATGGGCTGTTTTGGGTGACTTTAATTGTGTGGGTGCACCAAATGAAAGAAGGGGTTCTGCCCCACCTACGGGTTATTTGATGAAGGATATAAATGAGATGAAAATGCAAACTTATCTAGATGATGCCCCTTCCACAGGTGAATTTTACACTTGGAATAGAGGTGCCATTTGGGCTAAGTTGGATAGAATTCTCATTAATCCTTTGTGGAGTGCCCAAGGTGTAGCATGTAATGCCCATTTTTTTGAAATGGAATGTGACTTTGATCATGTGGCTGCCATGCTTAAAATTGGAAATACAATAAAGAGTGGGTCAAAACCTTTTAAGTTCTTTAACATGTGGTTGAAACATGACAACTTTATTGGTATACTAAAGGAGGTTTGGATGAAAAATGTTGGGGGAATGGCACAATTTAGACTGGCCCGTAAGCTTAAGCTTCTTAAACAGCCCCTTAAACAACTAAATTCAAATGAGTTTAGTCATATTTCGACTAGAGCAAAGGAATCTAAAAAGGAGTACCAAAGAATCTATCAATTGTTTCTTCTATCTCCAAATGATGATGCTCTCAAAGAGGACATGAATGTTGCAAAGAAGAGGGCCTTGTTTCTTAAGGAAGCCGAGGAAGCTTATTTGAAACAAAAAGCTAAGGCTGTCCATCTTTTTCAAACTGATAGATGTACTAAGTATTTTCATTCTATTGTAAAAAAGAAACAAGCAAAAAACTCTATTGCCTCTATTCGGTTACAAGATGGGTCCCTTACCCATTCCATGAACCAAGTTGCAAATGAGTTTGTAAGGTTTTTTAAAGATTTGTTTGGTACATCACAACCATCGCATGACTTTGATCCTAACATTATCACTTCAGGGAAGGTAATAGATCAAAGCTTTTTTGATGACCTTATTAGACCGGTTTCTGATTTGGAAATCAAAGAAGCTTTGTTTGATATAGGAAATGACAAGGCACCTGGACCAGATGGTTACTCATCAGCTTTTTTCAAAACAAATTGGGGAATAGTTGGTGAGGATGTATGTGCTGCCGTTAGGGAATTTTTTGAGTCGGGGACAATGCTTAAACAAGTTAACCATACTGTTGTAGCTCTTATCCCCAAAACTACTCACTGTCCCTCGGTTTCTGATTTTAGACCCATCTCCTGTACCAATGTGACCTATAAGATTATCACCAAAATCCTTGCATCTAGGCTTGAACCTTGTCTCCCAAGTGTAATTGATCCATCACAGGGTGCTTTTGTCAATGGTAGGCTCATGACTGATAATATTTTCCTTGCACAAGAGCTGGTGAGGGGATACACTAGAAAGAGGGTCACTCCTAGATGCATGATTAAGATTGATCTTAGAAAAGCATATGACACGGTATCTTGGGAATTCCTTGAAAATGTCTTAAGAAGTATTGGGTTTCCAAATATATTTGTTAACTGGATTATGGAATGTGTTACTACCTCTTCATTTTCCATATCCATAAATGGGTCTCTACATGGGTGGTTTGAAGGGAAAAGGGGTTTAAGACAAGGGGATCCAATGTCTCCCATGCTTTTTGTTTTATGTTTGGAGTATTTCTCTAGGATGTTAACTGTTAGGACCTCGGATCCTGATTTTAGATATCATCCTTTATGCTCCAAACTAAAGATTTCACATTTGGCATAT
>CAMAPE010000071.1:2330000-2335000 GCA_945859875.1 Cuscuta europaea | reverse complement strand
ATGCGATCATATCATGCCCTATTTTGTGCCGTTGAAAGCGTTTAATATCTCGTTGGAAAGATCCTACCGAGTTCTAAAACTTGACTTCAGGCTCTGGTTTCAGAATATCAAGAGATGATTGCATAATTACTAAAATAGACCGTATTTACCCTAAAAGTGCTCTATTTTCGCTGAAAACGCTAAATCATAGAGATAAGGCTAAGTATTTGTGACACTCATATCTTGCTGTGTGTTTATCCGTTTGGAGCGTATTATATCTCGTTGGAAAGATAGATCGGAGCTCTAAAGCTATTGTTCCAACTTCATTTACAATGCATTAATTAAAAGTTCCAGATTAACCATATATTCACAAATGTTTCTGATTTCACTCCGAACTCGTGTAGAATTTGATGCGATCATATCATGCCCTATTTTGTGCCGTTGAAAGCGTTTAATATCTCGTTGGAAAGATCCTACCGAGTTCTAAAACTTTTCTTCAGGCTCTGGTTTCAGAATATCAAGAGATGATTGCATAATTACTAAAATAGACCGTATTTACCCTAAAAGTGCTCTATTTTCGCTGAAAACGCTAAATCATAGAGATAAGGCTAAGTATTTGTGACACTCATATCTTGCTGTGTGTTTATCCGTTTGGAGCCTATTATATCTCGTTGGAAAGATAGATCGGGGCTCTAAAGCTATTGTTCCAACTTCATTTACAATGCATTAATTAAAAGTTACAGATTAACCATACATTAACAAATGTTTCTGATTTCACTCCGAACTCGTGTAAAATTAAATGTGATCATAAATTGCTCTATTTTGTGCCGTTGAAAGCGTTTAATATCTCGTTGATAGATCTTACCGAGTTCTAAAACTTGTCTTCAGGCTCTGGTTTCAGAATATCAAGGGATGATTTCCTAATTACTAAAATACACTGTATTTACGCTAAAAGTGCTCTACTTTCGCTGAAAACGCTAAATCATAGAGATAAGGCTAAGTATTTGTGACACTCATATCTTGCTGTGGGTTTATCCGTTTGGAGCGTATTATATCTCTTTGGAAAGATAGATCGGAGCTCTAAAGATATTTTTCCAACTTAATTTACAATGCATTAATTAAAATTTACGGATTAACCATATATTCACAAATGTTTCTGATTTCACACCGAACTCGTGTAGAATTTGATGCGATCATATCTTTCTCTATTTTGTGCCGTTGAAAGCGTTTAATATCGCGTTGGAAAGATCTTTACGAGTTCTAAAATTTGCTTCAGTATCCGGTTTCAAAATATCAAGGTATGATTGCCTAATTACTAAAATACACTGTATTTACGCTAAAAGTGCTCTATTTTCGCTGAAAACGCTAAATCATAGAGATAAGGCTATGTATTTGTGACACTCATATCTAGCTGTGTGTTTGTCCGTTTGGAGCGTATTATATCTCGTTGGAAAGATAGATCGGAGCTCTAAAGCTATTGTTCCAACTTAATTTACAATGCATTAATTAAAAGTTACAGATTAACCATATATTGACAAATGTTTCTGATTTCACTCCGAACTGGTGTAGAATTTTATGCGATCATATCTTGCTCTATTTTGTGCCGTTGAAAGCGTTTAATATCTCGTTGGAAAGATCTTACCGAGTTCTAAAACTTGTCTTCAGCTGCGAGTTTCAAAGTATCAAGGAATGATTGCCTAATTACTGAAATACAATGTATTTACGCTAAAAGTGCTCTATTTTCGCTGAAAATGCTAAATCATAGAGGTAAGGCTAACTATTTGTGACACTCATATCTTGGTGTGTGTTTATCCATTTGGAGCGTATTATATCTCGTTGGAAAGATAGATCGGAGATCTAAAGCTATTGTTCCAACTTCATTTAGAATGCATTAATTAAAAGTTACAGATTAACCATATATTAACAAATGTTTCTGATTTCACTCCGAACTCGTGTAGAATGTGATGCGATCATATCATGCCCTATTTTGTGCCGTTGAAAGCGTTTAATATCTCGTTGGAAAGCTCCTACCGAGTTCTAAAACTTGTCTTCAGGCTCTGGTTTCAGAATATCAAGAGATGATTGCATAATTACTAAAATAGACCGTATTTACCCTAAAAGTGCTCTATTTTCGCTGAAAACGCTAAATCATAGAGATAAGGCTAAGTATTTGTGACACTCATATCTTGCTGTGTGTTTATCCGTTTGGAGCGTATTATATCTCGTTGGAAAGATAGATCGGAGCTCTAAAGCTATTGTTCCAACTTCATTTACAATGCATTAATTAAAAGTTACAGATTAACCATATATTCACAAATGTTTCTGATTTCACTCCGAACTCGTGTAGAATGTGATGCGATCATATCATGCCCTATTTTGTGCCGTTGAAAGCGTTTAATATCTCGTTGGAAAGATCCTACCGAGTTCTAAAACTTGTCTTCAGGCTCTGGTTTCAGAATATCAAGAGATGATTGCATAATTACTAAAATAGACCGTATTTACCCTAAAAGTGCTCTATTTTCGCTGAAAACGCTAAATCATAGAGATAAGGCTAAGTATTTGTGACACTCATATCTTGCTGTGTGTTTATCCGTTTGGAGCGTATTATATCTCGTTGGAAAGATAGATCGGAGCTCTAAAGCTATTGTTCCAACTTCATTTACAATGCATTAATTAAAAGTTACAGATTAACCATACATTCACAAATGTTTCTGATTTCACTCCGAACTCGTGTAAAATTAAATGTGATCATAAATTGCTCTATTTTGTGCCGTTAAAATTAAACGATCTTACCGAGTTTTAAAACTTGTCTTGTGGCGCTGGTTTCAGAATATCAAGGCATGATTGCCTAATTACTAAAATACACTGTATTTACGCTAAAAGTGCTCTGTTTTCGCTGAAAACGCTAAATCATAGAGATAAGGCTAAGTATGTGTGACACTCATATCTTGCTGTGTGTTGATCCATTTGGAGCGTATTATATCTCGTTTGAAAGATAGATCGGAGCTCTAAAGCTATTGTTCCAACTTAATTTACAATGCATTAATTAAAAATTACAAATTAACCATATATTCACAAATGTTTCTGATTTCACTCCGAACTCGTGTAGAATTTGATGCGATCATATCTTGCTGTATTTTGTGTCGTTGAAAGCGTTTAATATCTCGTTGGAAAGATCTTACCGATTTCTAAAACTTGTCTTCAGGCGTCGGTTTCAAAATATCAAGGGATGATTGCCTAATTACTAAAATACACTGTATTTTCGCTAAAGCTGCTCTATTTTCGCTGAAAACGCTACATCATAGATATAAGGCTAAGTATTTGTGACACTCATATCTTGCTGTGTGTTTATCCATTTGGAGCGTATTATATCTCGCTGGAAAGATAGATCGGGGATCTAAATCTATTGTTCCAACTTCATTTACAATGCATTAATTAAAAGTTACAGATTAACGATATATTCACAAATGTTTCTGATTTCACTCCGAACTCGTGTAGAATTTGATGCGATCATATCTTGCTGTATTTTGTATCGTTCAAAGCGTTTAATATCTCGTTGGAAAGATCTTAACGAGTTTTACAACTTGTCTTCAGGCGCTGGTTTCAAAATATCAAGGGATGATTGTCTAATTACTAAAATGCACTGTATTTACGCTAAAAGTGCTCTATTTTCACTGAAAACGCTAAATCATGGAGATAAGGCTAAGTATTTATGACACTCATATCTTGGTGTGTGTTTATCCATTTGGAGCGTATTATATCTCGTTGGAAAGATAGATCGGAGATCTAAAGCTATTGTTCCAACTTCATTTAGAATGCATTAATTAAAAGTTACAGATTAACCATATATTCACAAATGTTTCTGATTTCACTCCGAACTCGTGTAGAATGTGATGCGATCATATCATGCCCTATTTTGTGCCGTTGAAAGCGTTTAATATCTCGTTGGAAAGCTCCTACCGAGTTCTAAAACTTGTCTTCAGGCTCTGGTTTCAGAATATCAAGAGATGATTGCATAATTACTAAAATAGACCGTATTTACCCTAAAAGTGCTCTATTTTCGCTGAAAACGCTAAATCATAGAGATAAGGCTAAGTATTTGTGACACTCATATCTTGCTGTGTGTTTATCCGTTTGGAGCGTATTATATCTCGTTGGAAAGATAGATCGGAGCTCTAAAGCTATTGTTCCAACTTCATTTACAATGCATTAATTAAAAGTTACAGATTAACCATATATTCACAAATGTTTCTGATTTCACTCCGAACTCGTGTAGAATGTGATGCGATCATATCATGCCCTATTTTGTGCCGTTGAAAGCGTTTAATATCTCGTTGGAAAGATCCTACCGAGTTCTAAAACTTGTCTTCAGGATCTGGTTTCAGAATATCAAGAGATGATTGCATAATTACTAAAATAGACCGTATTTACCCTAAAAGTGCTCTATTTTCGCTGAAAACGCTAAATCATAGAGATAAGGCTAAGTATTTGTGACACTCATATCTTGCTGTGTGTTTATCCGTTTGGAGCGTATTATATCTCGTTGGAAAGATAGATCGGAGCTCTAAAGCTATTGTTCCAACTTCATTTACAATGCATTAATTAAAAGTTACAGATTAACCATACATTCACAAATGTTTCTGATTTCACTCCGAACTCGTGTAAAATTAAATGTGATCATAAATTGCTCTATTTTGTGCCGTTAAAATTAAACGATCTTACCGAGTTTTAAAACTTGTCTTGTGGCGCTGGTTTCAGAATATCAAGGCATGATTGCCTAATTACTAAAATACACTGTATTTACGCTAAAAGTGCTCTGTTTTCGCTGAAAACGCTAAATCATAGAGATAAGGCTAAGTATGTGTGACACTCATATCTTGCTGTGTGTTGATCCATTTGGAGCGTATTATATCTCGTTTGAAAGATAGATCGGAGCTCTAAAGCTATTGTTCCAACTTAATTTACAATGCATTAATTAAAAATTACAAATTAACCATATATTCACAAATGTTTCTGATTTC
>CAMAPE010000071.1:2317500-2327500 GCA_945859875.1 Cuscuta europaea | reverse complement strand
AACGAGTTTTACAACTTGTTTTCAGGCACTGGTTTCAAAATATAAAGGATGATTGCCTAATTACTAAAATACACTGTATTTATGCTAATAGTGCTCTATTTTTGCTGAAAACGCTAAATCATAGAGATAAGGCTAAGTATTTGTGACACTCATATTTTGTTGTATGTTTATCCGTTTGGAGCGTAATATATCTCGCTGGAAAGATAGATCGAAGCTCTAAAACTATTGTTCCAACTTCATTTACAATGCATTAATTAAAAGTTACAGATTAACGATATATTCACAAATGTTTCTGATTTCACTCCGAACTCGTGTAGAATTTGATGCGATCATATCTTGCTGTATTTTGTATCGTTCAAAGCGTTTAATATCTCGTTGGAAAGATCTTAACGAGTTTTACAACTTGTTTTCAGGCACTGGTTTCAAAATATAAAGGATGATTGCCTAATTACTAAAATACACTGTATTTACGCTAAAGGTGCTCAATTTTCCCTGAAAACGCTGAATCATAGGGATACGGCTAAGGATTTGTGACACTCATATCTTGGTGTGTGTTTACCCGTTTGGAGCGTATTATATCTCGTTGGAAAGATAGATCGGATCTCTAAAGCTATTGTTCCAACTTCATTTACAATGCATTAATTAAAAGTTACAGATTAACGATATATTCACAAATGTTTCTGATTTCACTTTGAACTCGTGTAGAATTTGATGCGATCATATCTTGCTCTATTTTGTGCCGTTCAAAGCGTTTAATATCTCGTTGGAAATATCATACCGAGTTCTAAAACTTGTCTTCAGGCGTTGGTTTCAAAATATCAATGGATCATTGCCTAATTACTAAAATGCACTGTATTTACGCTAAAAGTGCTCTATTTTCGCTGAAAACGCTAAATCATAGAGATAAGGCTAAGTATTTGTGTCACTCATATCTTGCTGTGTGTTTATCCGTTTGGATCGTATTATATCTCGTTGGAAAGATAGATCGGAGCTCTAAAGCTATTGTTCCAACTTCATTTACAATGTATTAATTAAAAGTTACAGATTAACCATATATTCACAAATGTTTCTGATTTCACTCCGAACTCGTGTAGAATTTGAGGCGATCACAGCTTGCTCTATTTTGTGCCGTTGAAAGCGTTTAATATCTCGTTGGAAGGATCTTACCGATTTCTAAAACTTGTCTTCAGGCGCTGGTTTCAAAGTATCAAGGGATTATTTCCTAATTATTAACATACACTGTATTTACGCTAAACGTGCTCTATTTTAGCTGAAAACGCTAAATCATAGAGATCAGGCTAAGTATTTGTGACACTCATATCCTGCTGTGTGTTTAACCGTTTGGGGCGTGATATATCTCGTTGGAAAGATAGATCGGAGCTCTAAAGCTATTGTTCCAACTTCATTTACAATGCATTAATTAAAAGTTACAGATTAACCATATATTCACAAATATTTCTGATTTCACTCTGAACTCGTGTAGAATTTTATGCGATCATATCTTGCTCTATTTTGTACCGTTGAAAGCGTTTAATATCTCGTTGAAAAGATCTTACCGAGTTCTAAAACTTGTCTTCAGGCGCTGGTTTCAAAATATCAAGGGATGATATCCTAATTACTAAAATACACTGTATTTACGCTAAAAGTGCTCTATTTTCGCTGAAAACGCTACATCATAGAGATAAGGCTAAGTATTTGTGACACTCATATCTTTCTGTGTGTTTATCCGTTTGGAGCGTATTATATCTCGTTGGAAAGATAGATCGGAGATCTAAAGATGATGTTCCAACTTCATTTACAATGCATTAATTAAAAGTTATAGATTAACCATATATTCACAAATGTTTCTGATTTCACTCCGAACTCGTGTAGAATTTGAGGCGATCACATCTTGCTCTATTTTGTGCCGTTGAAAGCGTTTAACATCTCGTTGGAAGGATCTTACCGAGTTCTAAAACTTGTCTTCAGGCGCGTGTTTCAAAGTATCAAGGGATGATTGCCAAATTACTGAAATACACTGTATTTACGCTAAAAGTGCTCTGTTTTCGCTGAAAAAGCTAAATCATAGAGATAAGGCTATGTATTTGTGACACTCATATCTTGCTGTGTGTTTATCCATTTGGAGCGTATTATATCTCGTTGGAAACATAGATCGGAGATCTAAAGCTATTGTTCCAACTTCATTTACAATGCATTAAATAAAAGTTACAGATTAACCATATATTCCCAAATGTTTCTGATTGCACTCCGAACTGGTGTAGAATATGATGCGATCATATCTTGCTCTATTTTGTGCCGTTGAAAGCGTTAATTATCTCGTTGGAGAGATGTTACCGAGTTCTAAAACTTGTCTTCAAGCGCTGGTTTCAAAATATCAAGGGATTATTGCGTAATTACTAAAATACACTGTATTTACGCTAAAAGTGCTCTATTTTCGCTGAAAACGCTGAATCATAGAGATAAGGCTAAGTATTTGTGACACTCATATCTTGCTGTGTGTTTATCCGTTGGGAGCGTATTATATCTCGTTGGAAAGATAGATCGGAGATCTAAAGCTATTGTTCCAACTTCATTTACAATGCATTAATTAAAAGTTACAGATTAACCATATATTCCCAAATGTTTCTGATTTCACTCCGAACTCGTGTAGAATGTGATGCGATCATATCTTGCTCTATTTTTTGTGCCGTTGAAAGCGTTTAATATCTCGTTGGAAAGATCTTACCGAGTTCTAAAACTTGTATTTAGTCTCTGGTTTCAAAATATCAAGGGTTGATTGCCGAATTACTAAAATACACTGTATTTACGCTAAAAGTGCTCTATTTTCGCTGAAAACGCTAAATCATAGTGATAAGGCTAAGTATTTGTGACACTCATATCTTGCTGTGTGTTTATCCGTTTGGGGAGTATTATATCTCGTTGGAAAGATAGATCGGAGCTCTAGAGATATTGTTCCAACTTCATTTACAATGCATTAATTAAAAGTTACAGATTAACGATATATTCACAAATGTTTCTGATTTCACTCTGAACTCGTGTAGAATTTGATGCGATCATATCTTGCTCTATTTTGTGCCGTTCAAAGCGTTTAATATCTCGTTGGAAATATCATACCGAGTTCTAAAACTTGTCTTCAGGCGCTGGTTTTAAACTATCAAGGGATGATTGCCTAATTACTAAAATACACTGTATTTACGCTAAAAGTGCTCTATTTTCGCTGAAAATGCTAAATCTTAGAGATAAGGCTAAGTATTTGTGACACTCATATCTTGCTGTGTGTTTATCGATTTGGAGCGTCTTATATCTCGTTGGAAAGATAGATCGGGGCTCGAAAGCTATTGTTCCAACTTCATTTACAATGCATTAATTAAAAGTTAAAGATTAACCATATATTCACAAATGTTTCTGATTTCACTCTGAACTCGTGTAGAATTTGATGCGATCATATCTTGCTCTATTTGGTGCCGTTGAAAGCGTTTAATATCTCGTTGCAAAGATATTAATGAGTTCTAAAACTTGTCTTCAGGCGCTGGTTTCAAAATATCAAGGGATGACTGCCTAATCACTAAATTACACTGTATTTACGCTAAAAGTGCTCTATTTTCTCTGAAAACGGTAAATCATAGAGATAAGGCTAAGTATTTCTGACACTCGTATCTTGCTGTGTGTTTATCCATTTGGATCTTATTATATCTCGTTGGAAAGATAGATCGGAGCTCTAAAGCTATTGTTCCAACTTCATTTACAATGCATTAATTAAAAGTTACAGATTAACCATATATTCACAAATGTTTCTGATTTCATTCCGAAGTCGTGTAGAATTTTATACGATCATATCTTGCTCTAATTTGTGCCGTTGAAAGCCTTTAATATCTCGGTTTAAAGATCTTACCGAGTTATAAAACTTGTCTTCAGGCGCTGGTTTCAAAATATCAAGGGATGATTGCCTTATTACTAAAATACACTGTATTTACGCTAAAAGTGCTCTATTTTCGTTGAAAACGCTAAATCATAGAGATAAGGCTATGTATTTGTGACACTCATATCTTGCTGTGTGTTTATCCGTTTGGAACGTATTATATCTCGTTGGAAAGATAGATCGGAGCTCTAAAGGTATTGTTCCAACTTAATTTACAATGCATTAATTAAAAGTTACAGATTAACCATATATTCACAAATGTTTCTGATTTCACTCCGAACTCGTGTAGAATTTGATGCGATCATATATTGCTCTATTTTGTTCCGTAGAAAGCGTTTAATATCTCGTTGAAATGATCTTGCCGAGTTCTAAAACTTGTCTTCAGGCGCGGGTTTCAAAATATCAAGGGATGATTGCCTAATTACTAAAATACACTGTATTTACGCTAAAAGTGCTCTATTTTCGCTGAAAACGCTAAATCATAGAGATAAGGCTAAGTATTTGTGACACTCATATCTTGCTGTGTGTTTATCCGTTTGGAGCGTATTATATCTCGTTGGAAAGATAGATCGGAGCTCTAAAGCTATTGTTCCAACTTCATTTACAATGCATTAATTAAAAGTTACAGATTAACAATATATTCACAAATGTTTCTGATTTCACTCCGAACTCGTGTAGAATTTGATGCGATCATATCTTGCTCTATTTTGTGCCGTTCAAAGCGTTTAATATCTCGTTATAAATATCATACCGAGTTCTAAAACTTGTCTTCAGGCGCTGGTTTCAGAATATCAAGGGATGATTGCCTAATTACTAAAATACATTGTATTTACGCTAAAAGTGCTCTATTTTCGCTGAAAACGCTAAATCTTAGAGATAAGGCTAAGTATTTGTGACACTCATATCTTGCTGTGTGTTTATCCATTCGGAGCGTATTATATCTCGTTGGAAAGATAGATCGAAGCTCTAAAGCTATTGTTCCAACTTCATTTACAATGCATTAATTAAAAGTTATAGATTAACTATATATTCACAAATGTTTCTATTTGTGCCGTTGAAAGCGTTTAATATCTCTTTGGAAAGATCTTACCGATTTCTAAAACTTGTCTTCAGGCTCTGGTTTCAAAATATGAAGGGATGATTGCCTAATTCCTAAAATACACTGTATTTACGCTAAAAGTGCTCTATTTTAGCTGAAAACGCTAAATCATAGAGATAAGGCTAAGTATTTGTGACACTCATATCTTGCTGTGTGTTTATCCGTTTGGGGCGTATTATATCTCGTTGGAAAGATAGATCGGAGCTCTAAAGCTATTGTTCCAACTTCATTTACAATGCATTAATTAAAAGTTACAGATTAACAATATATTCACAAATGTTTCTGATTTCACTCCGAACTCGTGTAGAATTTGATGCGATCATATCTTGCTCTATTTTGTGCCGTTCAAAGCGTTTAATATCTCGTTGGAAATATCATACCGAGTTCTAAAACTTGTCTTCAGGCGCTGGTTTCAAAATATCAAGGGATGATTGTCTAATTACTAAAATACACTGTATTTACGCTAAAAGTGCTCTATTTTCGCTGAAAACGCAAAATCTTAGAGATAAGGCTAAGTATTTGTGACACTCATATCTTGCTGTGTGTTTATCCATTTGGAGCGTATTATATCTCGTTGGAAAGATAGATCGAAGCTCGAAAGCTATTGTTCCAACTTCATTTACAATGCATTAATTAAAAGTTATAGATTAACCATATATTCACAAATGTTTCTGATTTCACTCTGAACTCGTGTAGAATTTGATGCGATCATATCTTGCTCTATTTTGTGCCATTGAAAGCGTTTAATATCTAGTTGGAAAGATCTGAATGAGTTCTAAAACTTGTCTTCAGGCGCTGGTTTCAAAATATCAAGGGATGACTGCCTAATTACTAAAATACACTGTATTTACGCTAAAAGTGCTCTATTGTCTCTGAAAACGGTAAATCATAGAGATAAGGCTAAGTATTTCTGACACTCGTATCTTGCTGTGTGTTTATCCATTTGGAGCTTATTATATCTCTTTGGAAAGATAGATCGGATCTCTAAAGCTATTGTTCCAACTTCATTTACAGTGCATTAATTAAAAGTTACAGATTAACCATATATTCACAAATGTTTCTGATTTCACTCCGAAGTCGTGTAGAATTTTATACGATCATATCTTGCTCTAATTTGTGCCGTTGAAAGCCTTTACTATCTCGTTGGAAAGATATTACCGAGTTCAAAAACTTGTCTTCAGGCGCTGGTTTCAAAATAGCAAGGGATAATTGCCTAATTACTAAAATACACTTTATTTACGCTAAAAGTGCTCTATTTTCGCTGAAAACGCTAAATCATAGAGATAAGGCTAAGTATTTGTGACACTCATATCTTGCTGTGTGTTTATCCGTTTGGAGCGTATTATATCTCGTTGGAAAAATAGATCGGAGATCTAAAGCTATTTTTCCAACTTCATTTACAATGCATTAATTAAAAGTTACAGATTAACCATATATTCACAAATGTTTCTGATTTCACTCCGAACTCGTGTAGAATGTGATGCGATCATATCTTGCTCTATTTTGTGTCGTTGAAATGGTTTAATATCTCGTTGGAAAGATCATACCGAGTTCTAAAACTTGTTTTCAGGCGCTGGTTTCAAAATATCAAGGATGATTGCCTAATTACTAAAATACACTGTATTTACGCTAAAAGTGCTCTATTTTCGCTGAAAATGCTAAATCTTAGAGATAAGGCTAAGTATTTGTGACACTCATATCTTGCTTTGTGTTTATCGATTTGGAGCGTATTATATCTCGTTGGAAAGATAGATCGGGGCTCGAAAGCTATTGTTCCAACTTCATTTACAATGAATTAATTAAAAGTTACAGATTAACCATATATTCACAAATGTTTCTGATTTCACTCTGAACTCGTGTAGAATTTGATGCGATCATATCTTGCTCTATTTTGTGCCGTTGAAAGCGTTTAATATCTCGTTGCAAAGATATTAATGAGTTCTAAAACTTGTCTTCAGGCGCTGGTTTCAAAATATCAAGGGATGACTGCCTAATCACTAAATTACACTGTATTTACGCTAAAAGTGCTCTATTTTCTCTGAAAACGGTAAATCATAGAGATAAGGCTAAGTATTTCTGACACTCGTATCTTGCTGTGTGTTTATCCATTTGGATCTTATTATATCTCGTTGGAAAGATAGATCGGAGCTCTAAAGCTATTGTTCCAACTTCATTTACAATGCATTAATTAAAACTTACAGATTAACCATATATTCACAAATGTTTCTGATTTCATTCCGAAGTCGTGTAGAATTTTATACGATCATATCTTGCTCTAATTTGTGCCGTTGAAAGCCTTTAATATCTCGGTTTCAAGATCTTACCGAGTTCTAAAACTTGTCTTCAGGCGCTGGTTTCAAAATATCAAGGGATGATTGCCTTATTACTAAAATACACTGTATTTACGCTAAAAGTGCTCTAATTTCGTTGAAAACGCTAAATCATAGAGATAAGGCTAAGTATTTGTGACACTCATATCTTGCTGTGTGTTTATCCGTTTGGAGCGTATTATATCTCGTTGGAAAGATAGATCGGAGCTCTAAAGGTATTGTTCCAACTTAATTTACAATGCATTAATTAAAAGTTACAGATTAACCATATATTCACAAATGTTTCTGATTTCACTCCGAACTCGTGTAGAATTTGATGCGATCATATATTGCTCTATTTTGTTCCGTAGAAAGCGTTTAATATCTCGTTGAAATGATCTTGCCGAGTTCTAAAACTTGTCTTCAGGCGCTGGTTTTAAAATATCAAGGGATGATTGCCTAAATACTAAAATACACTGTATTTACGCTAAAAGCGCTCTATTTTCGCTGAAAACGCTAAATCATAGAGATAAGGCTAAGTATTTGTGACACTCATATCTTGCTGTGTGTTTATCCGTTTGGAGCGTATTATATCTCGTTGGAAAGATAGATCGGAGCTCTAAAGCTATTGTTCCAACTTCATTTACAATGCATTAATTAAAAGTTACAAATTAACAATATATTCACAAATGTTTCTGATTTCACTCCGAACTCGTGTAGAATTTGATGCGATCATATCTTGCTCTATTTTGTGCCGTTCAAAGCGTTTAATATCTCGTTAGAAATATCATACCGAGTTCTAAAACTTGTCTTCAGGCGCTGGTTTCAGAATATCAAGGGATGATTGCCTAATTACTAAAATACATTGTATTTACGCTAAAAGTGCTCTATTTTCGCTGAAAACGCTAAATCTTAGAGATAAGGCTAAGTATTTGTGACACTCATATCTTGCTGTGTGTTTATCCATTCGGAGCGTATTATATCTCGTTGGAAAGATAGATCGAAGCTCGAAAGCTATTGTTCCAACTTCATTTACAATGCATTAATTAAAAGTTATAGATTAACTATATATTCACAAATGTTTCTATTTGTGCCGTTGAAAGCGTTTAATATCTCTTTGGAAAGATCTTACCGATTTCTAAAACTTGTCTTCACGCTCTGGTTTCAAAATATGAAGGGATGATTGCCTAATTCCTAAAATACACTGTATTTACGCTAAACGTGCTCTATTTTAGCTGAAAACGCTAAATCATAGAGATAAGGCTAAGTATTTGTGACACTCATATCTTGCTGTGTGTTTATCCGTTTGGGGCGTATTATATCTCGTTGGAAAGATAGATCGGAGCTATAAAGCTATTGTTCCAACTTCATTTACAATGCATTAATTAAAAGTTACAGATTAACAATATATTCACAAATGTTTCTGAGTTCACTCCGAACTCGTGTAGAATTTGATGCAATCATATCTTGCTCTATTTTGTGCCGTTCAAAGCGTTTAATATCTCGTTGGAAATATCATACCGAGTTCTAAAACTTGTCTTCAGGCTCCGGTTTCAAAATATCAAGGGATGATTGCCTAATTACTAAAATACACTGTATTTACGCTAAAAGTGCTCTATTTTCGCTGAAAACGCTAAATCTTAGAGATAAGGCTAAGTATTTGTGACACTCATATCTTGCTGTGTGGTTATCCATTTGGAGCGTATTATATCTCGTTGGAAAGATAGATCGAAGCTCGAAAGCTATTGTTCCAACTTCATTTACAATGCATTAATTAAAAGTTATAGATTAACCATATATTCACAAATGTTTCTGATTTCACTCTGAACTCGTGTAGAATTTGATGCGATCATATCTTGCTCTATTTTGTGCCATTGAAAGCGTTTAATATCTCGTTGGAAAGATCTGAATGAGTTCTAAAACTAGTCTTCAGGCGCTGGTTTCAAAATATCAAGGGATGACTGCCTAATTACTAAAATACACTGTATTTACGCTAAAAGTGCTCTATTGTCTCTGAAAACGGTAAATCATAGAGATAAGGCTAAGTATTTCTGACACTCGTATCTTGCTGTGTGTTTATCCATTTGGAGCTTATTATATCTCGTTGGAAAGATAGATCGGATCTCTAAAGCTATTGTTCCAACTTCATTTACAGTGCATTAATTAAAAGTTACAGATTAACCATATATTCACAAATGTTTCTGATTTCACTCCGAAGTCGTGTAGAATTTTATACGATCATATTTTGCTCTAATTTGTGCCGTTGAAAGCCTTTACTATCTCGTTGGAAAGATATTACCGAGTTCAAAAACTTGTCTTCAGGCGCTGGTTTCAAAATAACAAGGGATAATTGCCTAATTACTAAAATACACTTTATTTACGCTAAAAGTGCTCTATTTTCGCTGAAAATGCTAAATCATAGAGATAAGGCTAAGTATTTGTGACACTCATATCTTGCTGTGTGTTTATCCGTTTGGAGCGTATTATATCTCGTTGGAAAGATAGATCGGAGATCTAAAGCTATTTTTCCAACTTCATTTACAATGCATTAATTAAAAGTTACAGATTAACCATATATTCACAAATGTTTCTGATTTCACTCCGAACTCGTGTAGAATGTGATGCGATCATATCTTGCTCTATTTTGTGTCGTTGAAATGGTTTAATATCTCG
>CAMAPE010000071.1:2237500-2272500 GCA_945859875.1 Cuscuta europaea | reverse complement strand
ATAATAATAATAGAGCACAGCAGGATATGAGTGTCACAAATACTTAGCCTTATCTCTATGATTTAGCGTTTTCAGCTAAAATAAAGCACTTTTAGCGTAAATACAGTGTATTTTAATAATTTGGAAATAATCCCTTGATATTTTGAAACCAGCGCCTGAAGACAAGTTTTAGAAATCGGTAAGATCTTTCAAAAGATATATTAAACGCTTTCAACTGGAAAAAATAGAGCACTTTTAGCGTAAATAAAGTGTATTTTAGTAATTAGGCAATCATCCCTTGATATTTTGAAACCAGCGCCTGAAGACAAGTTTTAGAAATCGGTAAGATCTTTCCAAAGAGATATTAAACGCTTTCAACGGCACAAAATAGAGCAAGATATGATCGCATCAAATTCTACACGAGTTCAGAGTGAAATCAGAAACATTTGTGAATATATAGTTAATCTGTAAGTTTTAATTAATGCATTGTGAATAAATTTGGAACAATAGCTTTAGATCTCCGATCTATCTTTCCAACGAGATATAATACGCTCCAAACGGATAAACACACAGCAAGATATGAGTGTCACAAATACTTAGCCTTATCTCTATTATTTAGCGTTTTCAGCGAAAATAGAGCACTTTAAGCGTAAATACATTGTATTTTAGTAATTAGGAAATCATCCCTTGATATTTTGAAACCAGAGCCTGAAGACAAGTTTTAGAACTCGGTAAGATCTTCCCAACGAGATATTAAACGGTTTTAAAGGCAAACAATAGAGCAAGATATGATCGCATCAAATTATACACGAGTTCGGAGTGAAATCAGAAACGTTTGTGAATATATGGTTAATCTGTAACTTTTAAATAATGCATTGTAAATTAAATTGGAACAATAGCTTTAGATCTCCGATCTATCTTTCCAATGAGATATAATACGCTCCAAACGGATAAACACACAGCAAGATATGAGTGTCCCAAATACTTAGCCTTATATCTATTATTTAGCGTTTTCAGCGAAAATAGAGCACTTTTAGCGTAAATACAGTGTATTTTAGTAATTAGGCAATCATCCCTTGATATTTTGAAACCAGCGCCTGAAGACAAGTTCTAGAACTCGGTAAGATCTTTCCAACGAGATATTAAACGCTTTCAACGGCACAAAATAGATCAAGATATGATCGCATCAAATTCTACACGAGTTCAGAGTGAAATCAGAAACATTTGTGAATATATGGTTAATCTGTAACTTTTAATTAATGCATTGTAAATGAAGTTGGAACAATAGATTTAGAGCTCCGATCTATCTTTCCAACGAGATATAATACTCTCGAAACGGATAAACACACAGCAAGATATGAGTGTCATAAATACTTAGCCTTATCTTTATGATTTTGCGTTTTCAGCAAAAATAGAGCACTTTTAGCGTGAATACAGTGTATTTTAGTAATTAGGCAATCGTCCCTTGATATGTAAACCAGCGCCTGAAGACATGTTTTAGAACTCGGTAAGAACTTTCCAACGAGATATTAAACGCTTTCAACGGCACAAAATAGAGCAAGATGTGATCGCCTCAAATTCTACACTAGTTCGGAGTGAAATCAGAAACATTTGTGAATATATGGTTAATCTGTAACTTTTAATTAATGCATTGTAAATGAAGTTGGAACAATAGCTTTAGAGCTCCTATCTATCTTTCCAACGAGATATAATACGATCCAAACGGATAAACACACAGCAAGATATGAGTGATACAAATACTTAGCCTTATCTCTATGATTTAGCGTTTTCAGCGAAAATAGAGCACTTTTAGCGTAAATACAGTGTATTTTAGTAATTAGGCAGTAATCCCTTGATATTTTGAAACCGGCGCCTGAAGACAAGTTATAGAACTCATTAAGATCTTTCCAACGAGTTATTAAACGCTTTCAACGGCACAAAATAGAGCAAGATATGATCGCATCAAATTCTACACGAGTTCAGAGTGAAATCAGAAACATTTGTGAATATATGGTTAATCTGTAACTTTTAATTAATTCATTGTAAATGAAGTTGGAACAATAGCTTTCGAGCCCCGATCTATCTTTCCAACGAGATATAATACGCTCCAAATGGATAAACACACAGCAAGATATGAGTGTCACAAATACTTAACCAGCGCCTGAACGATACAAAATACAGCATGATTAGGCAATCATCCCTTGATATTTTGAAACCAGCGCCTCAAGACAAGTTTTAGAACTCGGTATGATATTTCCAACGAGATATTAAACGCTTTGAACGATACAAAATACAGCAAGATATGATCGCATCAAATTCTACACGAGTTCGGAGTGAAATCAGAAACATTTGTGAATATATCGTTAATCTGTAACTTTTAATTAATGCATTGTAAATGAAGTTGGAACAATAGTTTTAGAGCTCCGATCTATCTTTCCAGCGAGATATATTACGCTCCAAACGGATAAACATACAACAAAATATGAGTGTAACAAATACTTAGCCTTATCTCTATGATTTAGCGTTTTCAGCGAAAATAGAGCACTTTTAGCGAAAATAAAGTGTATTTTAGTAATTAGGCAATCATCCCTTGATATTTTGAAACCAGCGCCTGAAGACAAGTTTTAGAACTCGGTAAGATCTTTCCAACGAGATATTAAACGCTTTCAACGGCACAAAATAGAGCCAGACATGATCGCATCAATTTCTACACGAGCTCAGAGTGAAATCAAAAACATTTGTGAATATATGGTTAATCTGTAACTTTTAAATAATGCATTGTAAATGAAGTTGGAACAATAGCTTTAGAGCTCCGATCTATCTTTCCAACGAGATATCTTACGCTCCAAACGGATAAACACACAGCAAGATATGAGTGTCACAAATACTTAGTCTTATCTCTATGATTTAGCATTTTCAGCGAAAATAGAGCACTTTTAGCGTAAATAAAGTGTATTTTAATAATTAGGCAATCATCCCTTGATAGTTTGAAACCGGCGCCTGAAGACAAGTTTTAGAACTCGGTAAGATCTTTCCAACGAGATATTATACGCTTTCCACGGCACAAAATAGAGCAAAATATGATCGCATCAAATTCTACACGAGTTCGGAGTGAAATCAGAAACATTTGTGAATATATGGTTAATCTGTAACTTTTATTTAATGCATTGTAAATGAAGTTGGAACAATAGCTTTAGATCTCCGATCTATCTTTCCAACGAGATATAATACGCTCCAAACGGATCAACACACAGCAAGATATGAGTGTCACAAATACTTAGCCTTATCTCTATGATTTAGCGTTTTCAGCGAAAATAGAGCACTTTTAGCGTAAATACAGTGTATTTTAGTAATTAGGCAATCATCCCTTGATATTCTGAAACCAGAGCCTGAAGACAAGTTTTAGAACTCGGTATGATATTTCCAACAAGATATTAAACGCTTTGAACGGCACAAAATAGAGCTAGATATAATCGCATCAAATTCTACACGAGTTCGGAGTGAAATCAGAAACATTTGTGAATATATCGTTAATCTGTAACTATTAATTAATGCATTGTAAATGAAGTTGGAACAATAGTTTTAGAGCTCCGATCTATCTTTCCAACGAGATATATTACGCTCCAAATGGGTAAACACACAGCCAGATATGAGTGTCACAAAATATTTAGCCTTATCTCTATGATTTAGCGTTTTCAGCGAAAATAGAGCACTTATAGCGTAAATACAGTGTATTTAAGTAATTAGGCAGTCATCCCTTGATATTTTGAAACCAGCGCCTGAAGACAAGTTTTAGAACTCATTAAGATCTTTCCAACGAGATATTAAACGCTTTCAACGGCACAAAATAGAGCAAGATATGATCGCATCAAATTCTACACGAGTTGAGAGTGAAATCAGAAACATTTGTGAATATATGGTTAATCTGTAACTTTTAATTAATGCATTGTAAATGAAGTTGGAACAATAGCTTTAAATCTCCGATCTATCTTTCCAACGAGATATAATACACCCCAAACGGATAAACACACAGCAAGATATGAGTGTCACAAATACTTAGCCTTATCTCTATGATTTAGCGTTTTCAGCGAAAATAGAGCACATTTAGCGTAAATACAGTGTATTTTAGTAATTAGGCAATTATCCCTTGCTATTTTCAAACCAGCGCCTGAAGACAAGTTTTAGAACTCGGTAAGATCTTTCAACCGAGATATTAAAGGCTTTTAATGGCACAAATTAGAGCAAGATATGATCGTATAAAATTCTACACGACTTCGGAGTGAAATCAGAAACATTTGTGAATATATGGTTAATCTGTAACTTTTAATTAATGCATTGTAAATGAAGTTGGAACAATAGCTTTAGAGCTCCGATCTATCTTTCCAACGAGATATAATAAAATCCAAATGGATAAACACACAGCAAGATACGAGTGTCAGAAATACTTAGCCTTATCTCTATGATTTACCGTTTTCAGAGAAAATAGAGCACTTTTAGCGCAAATACAGTGTATTTCAGTAATTAGGCAATCATCCCTTGATATTTTGAAACCAGCGCCTGAAGAAAAATTTTAGAACTCGGTAACATCTCTCCAACGAGATAAGAAACGCTTACAACGGCACAAAATAGAGCAAGATATGATCGCATCATATTCTACACGAGTTCGGAGTGAAATCAGAAACATTTGTGAATATATGGTTAATATGTAACTTTTAATTAATGCATTGTAAATGAAGTTGGAAAAATAGCTTTAGAACTCCCATCTATCTTTCCAACGAGATATAATACGCTCCCAACGGATAAACACACAGCAAGATATGAGTGTCACAAATACTAGCCTTATCTCTATGATTTAGCGTTTTCAGCGAAAATAGAGCTCTTTTAGCGAAAGATCGGAGCTCTAAAGCTATTGTTCCAACTTCATTTACAATGCATTAAATAAAAGTTACAGATTAACCATATATTCACAAATGTTTCTGATTTCACTCCGAACTCGTGTAAAATTAAATGTGATCATAAATTGCTCTATTTTGTGCTGTTGAAAGCGTTTAATATCTCGTTGAATGATCTTACCGAGTTCTAAAATTTGTCTTCAGGCTCTGGTTTCAGAATATCAAGGGATGATTGCCTAATTACTAAAATATCTCGTTGGAAAGATATTACCGAGTTCTAAAACTTGTCTTCAGTCGCCGGTTTCAAAATATCAAGGGATGATTGCCTAATTACTAAAATAAACTTTATTTACGCTAAAAGTGCTATATTTTCACTGAAAACGCTAAATCATAGAGATAAGGCTAAGTATTTGTGACACTCATATCTTGTTATGTGTTTATACGTTTAGAGCGTAATATATCTCGTTGGAAAGATAGATCGGGGCTCTAAAACTATTGTTCCAACTTCATTTACAATGCATTATTTAAAAGTTACAAATTAACCATATATTCACAAATGTTTCTGATTGCACTCCGAACTCGTGTAGAATTTGATGCGATCATATCTTTCTCTATTTTGTGCCGTTGAAAGCGTTTAATATCTTGTTGGAAAGCTCTTACCGAGTTCTAAAACTTGTATTCAGGATCTGGTTTCAAAATATCAAGGGATGATTGGCTAATTACTAAAATACACTGAACTTACGCTAAACGTGCTCTATTTGTTGGAAAGATAGATCGGATCTTTAAAGCTATATAGCTTACGCTAAACGTGCTCTAAAGCTATTGGTCCAACTTCATTTACAATGCATTAATTAAAAGTTACAGATTAACCATATATTCACAAATGTTTCTGATTTCACTCCGAACTCGTGTAGAATTTGATGTGACCATATCTTGCTCCATTTTGTGCTGTTGAAAGCGTTTAATATCTCGTTAGAAAGATATTAGCTAGTTCTAAAACTTGTCTTCAGGCGCTGGTTTCAAAATATCAAGGGATGATTGCCTAATTACTAAAATACACTGTATTTACGCTAAAAGTGCGCTATTTTCGCTGAAAATGCTAAATCATAGAGATAAGGCTAAGTATTTGTGACACTCATATCTTGCTATGTGTTTATCCGTTTGGGTCGTATTATATCTAGTTGGAAAGATAGATCGGACGCCCTAAAGCTATTGTTCCAACTTCATTTACAATGCATTAATTAAAAGTTACAGATTAACCATATATTCACAAATGGTTCTGATTTCACTACGAACTCGTGTATAATTTGATGCGATCATATCTTGCTCTATTTTGTGCCGCTGAAAGCATTTAATATCTCGTTGGAAAGATCTTACCGAGTTCTAAAACTTGTCTTCAGTCGCCGGTTTCAAAATATCAAGGGATGATTGCCTAATTAATAAAATACACTTTATTTACGCTAAAAGTGCTCTATTTTCGCTGAAAACGCTAAATCATAGAGATAAGGCTAAGTATTTGTGACACTCATATCTTGTTATGTGTTTATACGTTTGGAGCGTAATATATCTCGTTGGAAAGATAGATCGGAGATCTAAAACTATTGTTCCAACTTCATTTACAATGCATTAATTAAAATTTATAGATTAACCATATATTCACAAATGTTTCTGATTTCACTCTGAACTCGTGTAGAATTTGATGCGGTCATATATTGCTCTTTTTTGTGCCATTGAAAGCGTTGAGTATCTCGTTGGAAAGATCTTACTGAGTTCTAAAACTTGTCGTCAGGCGTAGGTTTCAAAACATCAAGGGATAATTGCCTAATTATAAATATTATTATTATTATTATTATTATTATTATTATCAATTTTATTATTATCATTATTATTATCATTGTTATTATTATCATTGTTCTTATTATCATTGTTATTATTATCATTGTTATTATTATCATTGTTATTATTATCGTTATTATTATTATCATTATTATTATTATCATTATCATTATCATTATTATTATTATCATCATTATTATTATCATTATTATTATTATTATTATCATTATTATTATTATTATTATTTATTATTATTATTATTATTATTACTACTACTACTACTACTATTATTATTATTATTATTATTATTATTAATATTATTATTATTATTATTCATATTATTATTATTGCTAATATTATTATTATTACTATTATTATTATTACTATTATTATCATTACTATTATTATTACTATTATTATTATTGCTATTATTATTATTACTATTATCATTATTACTATTATTATTATTATTATTACTATTATCATTATTACTATTATTATTATTATTTTTTAATAGGGGTATTATTATTATTGTTATTTTATTATTATAATTATTATTATTACTATTATTATTATTATTATTATTATTTATATTACAAATGTTTCTGATTTCACTCTGAACTCGTGTAGAATTTGATGCGATCATATCTTGCTCTATTTTGTGTCATTGAAATTGTTTAATATCTCGTTGGAAAGATCTTACCGAGTTCTAAAACTTGTTTTCAGGCGCTGGTTTCAAAATATCAAGGATGATTGCCTAATTACTAAAATACACTGTATTTACGCTAAAGGTGCTCTATTTTCGCTGAAAACGCTAAATCATAGAAATAAGGCTAAGTATTTGTGACACTCATATCTTGCTGTGTGTTTACCCGTTTGGAGCGTATTATATCTCGTTGGAAAGATAGATCGGAGCTCTAAAGTTATTGTTCCAACTTCATTTACAATGCATTAATTAAAAGTTACAGATTAACGATATATTCACAAATGTTTATGATCTCACCCCGAACTCGTGTAGAATTTGATGCGATCATATCTTGCTCTATTTTGTGCCGTTGAAAGCGTTTAATATCTCGTTGGAACGATCTTACCGAGTTCTAAAACTTGTCTTTTGGCGCTGGTTTCAAAATATCAATGGATGATTGCCTAATTACTAAAATGCACTGTATTTACGCTAAAAGTGCTCTATTTTCGCTGAAAACGCTAAATCATAGAGATAAGCCTAAGTATTTGTGACACTCATATCTTGCTGTGTGTTTATCCGTTTGGAGCGTATTATATCTCGTTGGAAAGATAGATCGGGGCTCTAAAGCTATTTTCCAACTTCATTTACAATGGATTAAATAAAAGTTACAGATTAACCATATATTCCCAAATGTTTCTGATTTCACTCCGAACTGGTGTAGAATATGATGCGATCATATCTTGCTCTATTTTGTGCCGTTGAAAGCGTTAATTATCTCGTTGGAGAGATGTTACCGAGTTCTAAAACTTGTCTTCAGGCGCTGGTTTCAAAATATCAAGGGATTATTGCGTAATTACTAAAATACACTGTATTTACGCTAAAAGTGCTCTATTTTCGCTGAAAACGCTGAATCATAGAGAGAAGGCTAAGTATTTGTGACACTCATATCTTGCTGTGTGTTTATCCGTTGGGGGCGTATTATATCTCGTTGGAAAGATAGATCGGAGCTCTAAAGCTATTGTTCCAACTTCATTTACAATGCATTAATTAAAAGTTACAGATTAACCATATATTCCCAAATGTTTCTGATTTCACTCTGAACTCGTGTAGAATTTGATGCGGTCATATCTTGCTCTATTTTGTGCCGTTGAAAGCGTTTAATATCTCGTTGGAAAGATCTTACCGAGTTCTAAAACTTGTATTTAGTCTATGGTTTCAGAATATCAAGGGATGATTGCCTAATTACTAAAATACACTGTATTTACGCTAAAAGTACTCTATTTTCGCTGAAAACGCTAAATCATAGTGATAAGGCTAAGTATTTGTGACACTCATATCCTGCTGTGTGTTTATCCGTTTGGAGCGTATTATATCTCGTTGGAAAGATTGATCGGATATTTAAAGCTATTGTTCCAAATTCATTTACAATGCATTAATTAAAAGTTACAGATTAACCATATATTCACAAATGTTTCTGATTTCACTCCGAACTCGTGTAGAATTTGATGTGATCATATCTTGCTCCATTTTGTGCTGTTGAAAGCGTTTAATATCTCGTTAGAAAGATATTAGCTAGTTCTAAAACTTGTCTTCAGGCGCTGGTTTCAAAATATCAAGGGATGATTGCCTAATTACTAAAATACACTGTATTTACGCTAAAAGTGCGCTATTTTCGCTGAAAATGCTAAATCATAGAGATAAGGCTAAGTATTTGTGACACTCATATCTTGCTATGTGTTTATCCGTTTGGGTCGTATTATATCTAGTTGGAAAGATAGATCGGACGCCCTAAAGCTATTGTTCCAACTTCATTTACAATGCATTAATTAAAAGTTACAGATTAACCATATATTCACAAATGGTTCTGATTTCACTACGAACTCGTGTATAATTTGATGCGATCATATCTTGCTCTATTTTGTGCCGCTGAAAGCATTTAATATCTCGTTGGAAAGATCTTACCGAGTTCTAAAACTTGTCTTCAGTCGCCGGTTTCAAAATATCAAGGGATGATTGCCTAATTACTAAAATACACTTTATTTACGCTAAAAGTGCTCTATTTTCACTGAAAACGCTAAATCATAGAGATAAGGCTAAGTATTTGTGACACTCATATCTTGTTATGTGTTTATACGTTTGGAGCGTAATATATCTCGTTGGAAAGATAGATCGGAGATCTAAAACTATTGTTCCAACTTCATTTACAATGCATTAATTAAAATTTATAGATTAACCATATATTCACAAATGTTTCTGATTTCACTCTGAACTCGTGTAGAATTTGATGCGGTCATATATTGCTCTTTTTTGTGCCGTTGAAAGCGTTGAGTATCTCGTTGGAAAGATCTTACTGAGTTCTAAAACTTGTCGTCAGGCGTAGGTTTCAAAACATCAAGGGATAATTGCCTAATTATAAATATTATTATTATTATTATTATTATTATTATTATTATTATTATTATCAATTTTATTATTATCATTATTATTATCATTGTTATTATTATCATTGTTCTTATTATCATTGTTATTATTATCATTGTTATTATTATCATTGTTATTATTATCATTGTTATTATTATCGTTATTATTATTATCATTATTATTATTATCATTATCATTATCATTATTATTATTATCATCATTATTATTATCATCATCATTATTATTATTATTATTATTATTATTATTATTATCATTATTATTATTATTATCATTATTATTATTATTATTTATTATTATTATTATTATTATTATTATTATTATTACTACTACTACTACTATTATTATTATTATTATTATTCATATTATTATTATTACTAATATTATTATTATTACTATTATTATTATTACTATTATTATTACTATTATTATCATTACTATTATTATTACTATTATTATTATTGCTATTATTATTATTATTACTATTATCATTATTACTATTATTATTATTATTATTATTATTATTATTATTATTATTACTATTATCATTATTACTATTATTATTATTATTTTTTAATAGGGGTATTATTATTATTGTTATTTTATTATTATAATTATTATTATTACTATTATTATTATTATTATTATTATTTATATTACAAATGTTTCTGATTTCACTCTGAACTCGTGTAGAATTTGATGCGATCATATCTTGCTCTATTTTGTGTCATTGAAATTGTTTAATATCTCGTTGGAAAGATCTTACCGAGTTCTAAAACTTGTTTTCAGGCGCTGGTTTCAAAATATCAAGGATGATTGCCTAATTACTAAAATACACTGTATTTACGCTAAAGGTGCTCTATTTTCGCTGAAAACGCTAAATCATAGGAATAAGGCTAAGTATTTGTGACACTCATATCTTGCTGTGTGTTTACCCGTTTGGAGCGTATTATATCTCGTTGGAAAGATAGATCGGAGCTCTAAATTTATTGTTCCAACTTCATTTACAATGCATTAATTAAAAGTTACAGATTAACGATATATTCACAAATGTTTATGATCTCACCCCGAACTCGTGTAGAATTTGATGCGATCATATCTTGCTCTATTTTGTGCCGTTGAAAGCGTTTAATATCTCGTTGGAACGATCTTACTGAGTTCTAAAACTTGTCTTTTGGCGCTGGTTTCAAAATATCAAGGGATGATTGCCTAATTACTAAAATGCACTGTATTTACGCTAAAAGTGCTCTATTTTCGCTGAAAACGCTAAATCATAGAGATAAGCCTAAGTATTTGTGACACTCATATCTTGCTGTGTGTTTATCCGTTTGGAGCGTATTATATCTCGTTGGAAAGATAGATCGGGGCTCTAAATCTATTTTCCAACTTCATTTACAATGGATTAAATAAAAGTTACAGATTAACCATATATTCCCAAATGTTTCTGATTTCACTCCGAACTGGTGTAGAATATGATGCGATCATATCTTGCTCTATTTTGTGCCGTTGAAAGCGTTAATTATCGCGTTGGAGAGATGTTACCGAGTTCTAAAACTTGTCTTCAGGCGCTGGTTTCAAAATATCAAGGGATTATTGCGTAATTACTAAAATACACTGTATTTACGCTAAAAGTGCTCTATTTTCGCTGAAAACGCTGAATCATAGAGATAAGGCTAAGTATTTGTGACACTCATATCTTGCTGTGTGTTTATCCGTTGGGAGCGTATTATATCTCGTTGGAAAGATAGATCGGAGCTCTAAAGCTATTGTTCCAACTTCATTTACAATGCATTAATTAAAAGTTACAGATTAACCATATATTCCCAAATGTTTCTGATTTCACTCTGAACTCGTGTAGAATTTGATGCGGTCATATCTAGCTCTATTTTGTGCCGTTGAAAGCGTTCAATATCTCGTTGGAAAGATCTTACCGAGTTCTAAAACTTGTATTTAGTCTCTGGTTTCAGAATATCAAGGGATGATTGCCTAATTACTAGAATACACTATATTTACGCTAAAAGTACTCTATTTTCGCTGAAAACGCTAAATCATAGTGATAAGGCTAAGTATTTGTGACACTCATATCCTACTGTGTGTTTATCCGTTTGGAGCGTATTATATCTCGTTGGAAAGATTGATCGGATATTTAAAGCTATTGTTCCAAATTCATTTACAATGCATTAATTGTTCTATTTTCGCTGTATTATTATTATTATTATTATTAACAATGATAATAATAATAATAGCTTTAAATCTCCGATCTACAACTTTTAATTAATGCATTGTAAATGAAGTTGGAACAATAGCTTTAAATCTCCGATCTATCTTTCCAACGAGATATAATACACCCCAAACGGATAAACACACAGCACGATATGAGTGTCACAAATACTTAGCCTTATCTCTATGATTTAGCGTTTTCAGCGAAAATAGAGCACATTTAGCGTAAATACAGTGTATTTTAGTAATTAGGCAATTATCCCTTGTTATTTTCAAACCAGCTCCTGAAGACAAGTTTTAGAACTCGGTAAGATCTTTCAACCGAGATATTAAAGGCTTTCAATGGCACAAATTAGAGCAAGATATGATCGTATAAAATTCTACACGACTTCGGAGTGAAATCAGAAACATTTGTGAATATATGGTTAATCTGTAACTTTTAATTAATGCATTGTAAATGAAGTTGGAACAATAGCTTTAGAGCTCCGATCTATCTTTCCAACGAGATATAATAAAATCCAAATGGATAAACACACAGCAAGATACGAGTGTCAGAAATACTTAGCCTTATCTCTATGATTTACCGTTTTCAGAGAAAATAGAGCACTTTTAGCGCAAATACAGTGTATTTCAGTAATTAGGCAATCATCCCTTGATATTTTGAAACCAGCGCCTGAAGAAAAATTTTAGAACTCGGTAACATCTCTCCAACGAGATAAGAAACGCTTACAACGGCACAAAATAGAGCAAGATATGATCGCATCATATTCTACACGAGTTCGGAGTGAAATCAGAAACATTTGTGAATATATGGTTAATATGTAACTTTTAATTAATGCATTGTAAATGAAGTTGGAAAAATAGCTTTAGAACTCCCATCTATCTTTCCAACGAGATATAATACGCTCCCAACGGATAAACACACAGCAAGATATGAGTGTCACAAATACTAGCCTTATCTCTATGATTTAGCGTTTTCAGCGAAAATAGAGCTCTTTTAGCGAAAGATCGGAGCTCTAAAGCTATTGTTCCAACTTCATTTACAATGCATTAAATAAAAGTTACAGATTAACCATATATTCACAAATGTTTCTGATTTCACTCCGAACTCGTGTAAAATTAAATGTGATCATAAATTGCTCTATTTTGTGCTGTTGAAAGCGTTTAATATCTCGTTGAATGATCTTACCGAGTTCTAAAATTTGTCTTCAGGCTCTGGTTTCAGAATATCAAGGGATGATTGCCTAATTACTAAAATATCTCGTTGGAAAGATATTACCGAGTTCTAAAACTTGTCTTCAGTCGCCGGTTTCAAAATATCAAGGGATGATTGCCTAATTACTAAAATAAACTTTATTTACGCTAAAAGTGCTATATTTTCACTGAAAACGCTAAATCATAGAGATAAGGCTAAGTATTTGTGACACTCATATCTTGTTATGTGTTTATACGTTTAGAGCGTAATATATCTCGTTGGAAAGATAGATCGGGGCTCTAAAACTATTGTTCCAACTTCATTTACAATGCATTATTTAAAAGTTACAAATTAACCATATATTCACAAATGTTTCTGATTGCACTCCGAACTCGTGTAGAATTTGATGCGATCATATCTTTCTCTATTTTGTGCCGTTGAAAGCGTTTAATATCTTGTTGGAAAGCTCTTACCGAGTTCTAAAACTTGTATTCAGGATCTGGTTTCAAAATATCAAGGGATGATTGGCTAATTACTAAAATACACTGAACTTACGCTAAACGTGCTCTATTTTCTCTGAAAACGCTAAATCATATAGATAAGGTTAAGTATTTGTAACACTCATATCTTGCTGAGTGTTTATCCGTTTGGAGCGTATTATATCTAGTTGGAAAGATAGATCGGATCTTTAAAGCTATTGTTCCAAATTCATTTACAATGCATTAATTAAAAGTTACAGATTAACGATATATTCACAAATGTTTCTGATTTCACTCCGAACTCGTGTAGAATTTGATGCGTTCATATCTTGCTCTATTGTGTGCCGTTGAAAGCGTTTAATATCACGTTGGAAATATCATACCGAGTTCTAAAACTTGTCTTCAGGCGATGGTTTCAAAATATCAATGGATGATTGCCTAATTACTAAAATACACTGTATTTACGCTAAAAGTGCTCTATTTTCGCTGAAAACGCTAATTCATAGAGATGAGGCTAAGTATTTGTAACACACATATCTTGCTGTGTGTTTATCCATTTGGAGCGTATTATATCTTGTTAGAATTATAGATCGGAGCTCTAAAGCTATTGGTCCAACTTCATTTACAATGCATTAATTAAAAGTTACAGATTAACCATATATTCACAAATGTTTCTGATTTCACTCCGAACTCGTGTAGAATTTGATGTGACCATATCTTGCTCCATTTTGTGCTGTTGAAAGCGTTTAATATCTCGTTAGAAAGATATTAGCTAGTTCTAAAACTTGTCTTCAGGCGCTGGTTTCAAAATATCAAGGGATGATTGCCTAATTACTAAAATACACTGTATTTACGCTAAAAGTGCGCTATTTTCGCTGAAAATGCTAAATCATAGAGATAAGGCTAAGTATTTGTGACACTCATATCTTGCTATGTGTTTATCCGTTTGGGTCGTATTATATCTAGTTGGAAAGATAGATCGGACGCCCTAAAGCTATTGTTCCAACTTCATTTACAATGCATTAATTAAAAGTTACAGATTAACCATATATTCACAAATGGTTCTGATTTCACTACGAACTCGTGTATAATTTGATGCGATCATATCTTGCTCTATTTTGTGCCGCTGAAAGCATTTAATATCTCGTTGGAAAGATCTTACCGAGTTCTAAAACTTGTCTTCAGTCGCCGGTTTCAAAATATCAAGGGATGATTGCCTAATTAATAAAATACACTTTATTTACGCTAAAAGTGCTCTATTTTCGCTGAAAACGCTAAATCATAGAGATAAGGCTAAGTATTTGTGACACTCATATCTTGTTATGTGTTTATACGTTTGGAGCGTAATATATCTCGTTGGAAAGATAGATCGGAGATCTAAAACTATTGTTCCAACTTCATTTACAATGCATTAATTAAAATTTATAGATTAACCATATATTCACAAATGTTTCTGATTTCACTCTGAACTCGTGTAGAATTTGATGCGGTCATATATTGCTCTTTTTTGTGCCATTGAAAGCGTTGAGTATCTCGTTGGAAAGATCTTACTGAGTTCTAAAACTTGTCGTCAGGCGTAGGTTTCAAAACATCAAGCGATAATTGCCTAATTATAAATATTATTATTATTATTATTATTATTATTATTATTATCAATTTTATTATTATCATTATTATTATCATTGTTATTATTATCATTGTTCTTATTATCATTGTTATTATTATCATTGTTATTATTATCATTGTTACTATTATCGTTATTATTATTATCATTATTATTATTATCATTATCATTATCATTATTATTATTATCATCATTATTATCATTATTATTATTATTATCATTATTATTATTATTATTATTATTATTTATTATTATTATTATTATTATTATTACTACTACTACTACTACTATTATTATTATTATTATTATTATTAATATTATTATTATTATTCATATTATTATTATTGCTAATATTATTATTATTACTATTATTATTATTACTATTATTATTACTATTATTATCATTACTATTATTATTACTATTATTATTATTGCTATTATTATTATTACTATTATCATTATTACTATTATTATTATTATTATTATTATTATTACTATTATCATTATTACTATTATTATTATTATTATTATTATTATTTTTTAATAGGGGTATTATTATTATTGTTATTTTATTATTATTATTATTATTATTTATATTACAAATGTTTCTGATTTCACTCTGAACTCGTGTAGAATTTGATGCGATCATATCTTGCTCTATTTTGTGTCATTGAAATTGTTTAATATCTCGTTGGAAAGATCTTACCGAGTTCTAAAACTTGTTTTCGGGCGCTGGTTTCAAAATATCAAGGATGATTGCCTAATTACTAAAATACACTGTATTTACGCTAAAGGTGCTCTATTTTCGCTGAAAACGCTAAATCATAGAAATAAGGCTAAGTATTTGTGACACTCATATCTTGCTGTGTGTTTACCCGTTTGGAGCGTATTATATCTCGTTGGAAAGATAGATCGGAGCTCTAAAGTTATTGTTCCAACTTCATTTACAATGCATTAATTAAAAGTTACAGATTAACGATATATTCACAAATGTTTATGATCTCACCCCGAACTCGTGTAGAATTTGATGCGATCATATCTTGCTCTATTTTGTGCCGTTGAAAGCGTTTAATATCTCGTTGGAACGATCTTACCGAGTTCTAAAACTTGTCTTTTGGCGCTGGTTTCAAAATATCAAGGGATGATTGCCTAATTACTAAAATGCACTGTATTTACGCTAAAAGTGCTCTATTTTCGCTGAAAACGCTAAATCATAGAGATAAGCCTAAGTATTTGTGACACTCATATCTTGCTGTGTGTTTATCCGTTTGGAGCGTATTATATCTCGTTGGAAAGATAGATCGGGGCTCTAAAGCTATTTTCCAACTTCATTTACAATGGATTAAATAAAAGTTACAGATTAACCATATATTCCCAAATGTTTCTGATTTCACTCCGAACTGGTGTAGAATATGATGCGATCATATCTTGCTCTATTTTGTGCCGTTGAAAGCGTTAATTATCTCGTTGGAGAGATGATACCGAGTTCTAAAACTTGTCTTCAGGCGCTGGTTTCAAAATATCAAGGGATTATTGCGTAATTACTAAAATACACTGTATTTACGCTAAAAGTGCTCTATTTTCGCTGAAAACGCTGAATCATAGAGATAAGGCTAAGTATTTGTGACACTCATATCTTGCTGTGTGTTTATCCGTTGGGGGCGTATTATATCTCGTTGGAAAGATAGATCGGAGCTCTAAAGCTATTGTTCCAACTTCATTTACAATGCATTAATTAAAAGTTACAGATTAACCATATATTCCCAAATGTTTCTGATTTCACTCTGAACTCGTGTAGAATTTGATGCGGTCATATCTTGCTCTATTTTGTGCCGTTGAAAGCGTTTAATATCTCGTTGGAAAGATCTTACCGAGTTCTAAAACTTGTATTTAGTCTATGGTTTCAGAATATCAAGGGATGATTGCCTAATTACTAAAATACACTGTATTTACGCTAAAAGTACTCTATTTTCGCTGAAAACGCTAAATCATAGTGATAAGGCTAAGTATTTGTGACACTCATATCCTGCTGTGTGTTTATCCGTTTGGAGCGTATTATATCTCGTTGGAAAGATTGATCGGATATTTAAAGCTATTGTTCCAAATTCATTTACAATGCATTAATTAAAAGTTACAGATTAACCATATATTCACAAATGTTTCTGATTTCACTCCGAACTCGTGTAGAATTTGATGTGATCATATCTTGCTCCATTTTGTGCTGTTGAAAGCGTTTAATATCTCGTTAGAAAGATATTAGCTAGTTCTAAAACTTGTCTTCAGGCGCTGGTTTCAAAATATCAAGGGATGATTGCCTAATTACTAAAATACACTGTATTTACGCTAAAAGTGCGCTATTTTCGCTGAAAATGCTAAATCATAGAGATAAGGCTAAGTATTTGTGACACTCATATCTTGCTATGTGTTTATCCGTTTGGGTCGTATTATATCTAGTTGGAAAGATAGATCGGACGCCCTAAAGCTATTGTTCCAACTTCATTTACAATGCATTAATTAAAAGTTACAGATTAACCATATATTCACAAATGGTTCTGATTTCACTACGAACTCGTGTATAATTTGATGCGATCATATCTTGCTCTATTTTGTGCCGCTGAAAGCATTTAATATCTCGTTGGAAAGATCTTACCGAGTTCTAAAACTTGTCTTCAGTCGCCGGTTTCAAAATATCAAGGGATGATTGCCTAATTACTAAAATACACTTTATTTACGCTAAAAGTGCTCTATTTTCACTGAAAACGCTAAATCATAGAGATAAGGCTAAGTATTTGTGACACTCATATCTTGTTATGTGTTTATACGTTTGGAGCGTAATATATCTCGTTGGAAAGATAGATCGGAGATCTAAAACTATTGTTCCAACTTCATTTACAATGCATTAATTAAAATTTATAGATTAACCATATATTCACAAATGTTTCTGATTTCACTCTGAACTCGTGTAGAATTTGATGCGGTCATATATTGCTCTTTTTTGTGCCGTTGAAAGCGTTGAGTATCTCGTTGGAAAGATCTTACTGAGTTCTAAAACTTGTCGTCAGGCGTAGGTTTCAAAACATCAAGGGATAATTGCCTAATTATAAATATTATTATTATTATTATTATTATTATTATTATCAATTTTATTATTATCATTATTATTATCATTGTTATTATTATCATTGTTCTTATTATCATTGTTATTATTATCATTGTTATTATTATCATTGTTATTATTATCATTGTTATTATTATCGTTATTATTATTATCATTATTATTATTATCATTATCATTATCATTATTATTATTATCATCATTATTATTATCATCATTATTATTATTATTATTATTATTATTATTATTATTATCATTATTATTATTATTATCATTATTATTATTATTATTATTTATTATTATTATTATTATTATTATTATTACTACTACTACTACTATTATTATTATTATTATTATTATTATTATTATTCATATTATTATTATTACTAATATTATTATTATTACTATTATTATTATTACTATTATTATTACTATTATTATCATTACTATTATTATTACTATTATTATTATTGCTATTATTATTATTATTACTATTATCATTATTACTATTATTATTATTATTATTATTATTATTACTATTATCATTATTACTATTATTATTATTATTTTTTAATAGGGGTATTATTATTATTGTTATTTTATTATTATAATTATTATTATTACTATTATTATTATTATTATTATTTATATTACAAATGTTTCTGATTTCACTCTGAACTCGTGTAGAATTTGATGCGATCATATCTTGCTCTATTTTGTGTCATTGAAATTGTTTAATATCTCGTTGGAAAGATCTTACCGAGTTCTAAAACTTGTTTTCAGGCGCTGGTTTCAAAATATCAAGGATGATTGCCTAATTACTAAAATACACTGTATTTACGCTAAAGGTGCTCTATTTTCGCTGAAAACGCTAAATCATAGGAATAAGGCTAAGTATTTGTGACACTCATATCTTGCTGTGTGTTTACCCGTTTGGAGCGTATTATATCTCGTTGGAAAGATAGATCGGAGCTCTAAATTTATTGTTCCAACTTCATTTACAATGCATTAATTAAAAGTTACAGATTAACGATATATTCACAAATGTTTATGATCTCACCCCGAACTCGTGTAGAATTTGATGCGATCATATCTTGCTCTATTTTGTGCCGTTGAAAGCGTTTAATATCTCGTTGGAACGATCTTACCGAGTTCTAAAACTTGTCTTTTGGCGCTGGTTTCAAAATATCAAGGGATGATTGCCTAATTACTAAAATGCACTGTATTTACGCTAAAAGTGCTCTATTTTCGCTGAAAACGCTAAATCATAGAGATAAGCCTAAGTATTTGTGACACTCATATCTTGCTGTGTGTTTATCCGTTTGGAGCGTATTATATCTCGTTGGAAAGATAGATCGGGGCTCTAAATCTATTTTCCAACTTCATTTACAATGGATTAAATAAAAGTTACAGATTAACCATATATTCCCAAATGTTTCTGATTTCACTCCGAACTGGTGTAGAATATGATGCGATCATATCTTGCTCTATTTTGTGCCGTTGAAAGCGTTAATTATCTCGTTGGAGAGATGTTACCGAGTTCTAAAACTTGTCTTCAGGCGCTGGTTTCAAAATATCAAGGGATTATTGCGTAATTACTAAAATACACTGTATTTACGCTAAAAGTGCTCTATTTTCGCTGAAAACGCTGAATCATAGAGATAAGGCTAAGTATTTGTGACACTCATATCTTGCTGTGTGTTTATCCGTTGGGAGCGTATTATATCTCGTTGGAAAGATAGATCGGAGCTCTAAAGCTATTGTTCCAACTTCATTTACAATGCATTAATTAAAAGTTACAGATTAACCATATATTCCCAAATGTTTCTGATTTCACTCTGAACTCGTGTAGAATTTGATGCGGTCATATCTAGCTCTATTTTGTGCCGTTGAAAGCGTTCAATATCTCGTTGGAAAGATCTTACCGAGTTCTAAAACTTGTATTTAGTCTCTGGTTTCAGAATATCAAGGGATGATTGCCTAATTACTAGAATACACTATATTTACGCTAAAAGTACTCTATTTTCGCTGAAAACGCTAAATCATAGTGATAAGGCTAAGTATTTGTGACACTCATATCCTGCTGTGTGTTTATCCGTTTGGAGCGTATTATATCTCGTTGGAAAGATTGATCGGATATTTAAAGCTATTGTTCCAAATTCATTTACAATGCATTAATTGTTCTATTTTCGCTGTATTATTATTATTATTATTATTATTATTTATTATTATTATTATTATTATTATTACTACTACTACTACTATTATTATTATTATTATTATTATTTTTATTATTAATATTATTATTATTATTATTATTATTATTATTATTCATATTATTACTATTACTAATATTATTATTATTACTATTATTATTACTATTATTATCATTACTATTATTATTACTATTATTATTATTGCTATTATTATTATTATTATTATCATCATCATTATTACTATTATTATTATTATTAATAGGGGTATTATTATTATTGTTATTTTATTATTATAATTATAATTATTATTATTATTATTATTATTATTATTATTATTATTATTATTATTATTATTATTATTATTATTATTATTATTATTATTATTATTATTATTATTATTATTATTATTATTATTATTATTATTATTATTATTATTATTATTATTATTATTATTATTATTATTATTATTATTATTATTATTATTATTATTAATATTATTATTATTATTATTATTATTATTATTATTATTACAAATGTTTCTGATTTCTAAAACTCGAGTTTATTAATACGATCCGAACTCGTGTAGAATTTGATGCGTTCATATCTTGCTCTATTTTGTGCCGTCTACAGCGTTTAATATCACGTTGGAAATATCATACCGAGTTCTAAAACTTGTCTTCAGGCGCTGGTTTCACAATATCAATGGATGATTGCCTAATTACTAAAATACACTGTATTTACGCTAAAAGTGCGCTATTTTCGCTGAAAATTCTAAATCATAGAGATAAGGCTAAGTATTTGTGACACTCATATCTTGCTATGTGTTTATCAGTTTGGATCGTATTATATCTAGTTGGAAAGATAGATCGGACGCCCTAAAGCTATTGTTCCAACTTCATTTACAATGCATTAATTCAAAGTTACAGATTAACCATATATTCACAAATGTTTCTGATTTCACTCCGAACTCGTGTAGAATTTGATGCGATCATATCTTGCTCTATTTTGTGCCGTTGAAAGCGTTTAATATCTCGTTGGAAAGATCTTACCGAGTTCTAAAACTTGTCTTCAGTCGCCGGTTTCAAAATATCAAGGGATGATTGCCTCATTACTAAAATAAACTTTATTTACGCTAAAAGTGCTCTATTTTCACTGAAAACGCTAAATCATAGAGATAAGGCTAAGTATTTGTGACACTCATATCTTGTTATGTGTTTATACGTTTAGAGCGTAATATATCTCGTTGGAAAGATAGATCGGGGCTCTAAAACTATTGTTTCAACTTCATTTACAATGCATTAATTAAAATTTATAGATTAACCATATATTCACAAATGTTTTTGATTTCACTCTGAACTCGTGTAGAATTTGATGCGGTCATATCTTGCTCTATTTTGTGCCGTTGAAAGCGTTTAGTATCTCGTTGGAAAGATCTTACTGAGTTCTAAAACTTGTCGTCAGGCGCTGGTTTCAAAATATCAAGGGATAATTGCCTAATTATTATTATTATTATTATTATTATTATTATTATTATTATTATTATTATTATTATTTTATTATTATTATTATTATTATTATTATCATTATTATTATCATTATTGTTATTAATATCATTGTTATTATTATCATTGTTATTATTATCATTGTTATTATTATCATTGTTATTATTATCGTTATTATTATTATCATTATTATTATTATCATTATTATTATCATCATTATTATTATTATCATTGTTATTATCATCATTGTTATTATCGTTATTATTATTATCATTATTATTATTATCATTATTATTATTATCATCATCATAATTATTATTATTATTTATTATTATTATTATTATAATTATTTTTATTATTATTATTATTATTGATATTATTATTACTATTATTATTATTATTACTATTATTATTATTGTTATTATTATTACTATTATTATTACTATTATTATTATTACTATTATTATTATTACTATTATTATTACTATTATTATTGGTATTATTATTATTATTATTATTATCATTATTACTATTATTATTATTATTATTATTAGGGGTATTATTATTGTTATTTTATTATTATTATTATTATTATTATTATTATTATTATTATTATTATTATTATTATTATTATTATTATTACAAATGTTTCTGATTTCACTCTGAACTCGTGTAGAATTTGATGCGATCATATCTGGCTCTATTTTGTGCCGTTGAAAGCGTTTAATATCTCGTTGGAAAGATCAAAACCGAGTTCTAAAACTTGTCTTCAGGCGCTGGTTTCAAAATATCAAGGGATGATTGCCTAATTACTAAAATACACTTTATTTACGCTAAAAGTGCTCTATTTTCGCTGAAAACGCTAAATAATAGAGATAAGGCTAAGTATTTGTGACACTCATATTTTGTTGTGTGTTTATCCGTTTGGAGCGTAATATATCTCGTTGGAAAGATAGATCGGAGCTCTAAAACTATTGTTCCAACTTCATTTACAATGCATTAATTAAAAGTTACAGATTAACGGTATATTCACAAATGTTTCTGATTTCACTCCGCACTCGTGTAGAATTTGATGCGATCATATCTTGCTCTATTTTGTATCGTTCAAAGCGTTTAATATCTCGTTGGAAATATCATACCGAGTTCTAAAACTTGTCTTCAGGCGCTGGTTTCAAAATATCAAGGGATGATTGCCTAATTACTAAAATACACTGTATTTACGCTAAAAGTGCTCTATTTTCGCTGAAAACGCTAAATCTTAGAGATAAGGCTAAGTATTTGTGACACTCATATCTTGCTGTGTGTTTATCCATTTGGAGCGTATTATATCTTGTTGGAAAGATAGATCGGGGCTCGAAAGCTATTGTTCCAACTTCATTTACAATGCATTAAATAAAAGGTACAGATTAACCATATATTCACAAATGTTTCTGATTTCACTCTGAACTCGTGTAGAATTTGATGCGATCATATCTTGCTCTGTTTTGTGCCGTTGAAAGCGTTTAATATCTCGCTGGAAAAATATTATCGAGTTCTAAAACATGTCTTCAGGCGCTGGTTTCATAATATCAAGGGATGATTGCCTAATTACTAAAATACACTGTATTTACGCTAAAAGTGCTCTATTTTCGCTGAAAACGCTAAATCATAGAGATAAGGCTAAGTATTTGTGACACTCATATCTTGCTGTGTGTTTATCCGTTTGGAGCGTTTTATATCTCGTTAGAAAGATAGATCGGAGCTCTAAGGCTATTGCTCCAACTTCATTTACAATGTATTAATTAAAAGTTACAGATTAACCATATATTCACAAATGTTTCTGATTTCTCTCCGAACTCGTGTAGAATTTGATGCGATCATATCTTGCTTTATTTTGTGCCGTTGAAAGCGTTTAATATCTCGTTGGAAACATCTTACCTAGTTCTCAAACTTGTCTTCAGGCGCTGGTTTCAAAATATCAATGGATAATTGCCTAATTACTAAAATACACTGTATTTACGCTAAAAGTGCTCTATTTTCGCTGAAAACGCTAAATAATAGAGATAAGGCTAATTATTTGTGACACTCATATCTTGCTGTGTGTTTATCCGTTTGGAGCGTATTTTATCTCATTGGAAATATAGATCGGAGCTCTAAAGCTATTGTTCCAACTTCATTTACAATGCATTAATTAAAAGTTAAAGATTAACCATATATTCACAAATAAATCATAGAGATAAGGCTATGTATTTGTGACACACATATCTGCTGTGTGTTTATTCGTTTTGAGCGTATTATATCTCGTTGGAAAGATAGATCGGAACTCTAAAGCTATTGTTCCAACCTAATTTACAATGCATTAATTAACAGTTACAGATTAACCATATATTGACAAATGTTTCTGATTTCACTCCGAACTGGTGTAGAATTTGATGCGATCATATCTTACTCTATTTTCTGCCGTTGAAAGCGTTTAAATCTCGTTGGAAAGATATTATCGAGTTCTAAAACATGTCTTCAGGCGCTGGTTTCAAAATATCAATGGATGATTGCCTAATTACTAAAATACACAGCATTTACGCTAAAACCGCTCTATTTTCGCTGAAAACGCTAAATCATAGGGATAAGGCTAAGTATTTGTGACACTCATATCTTGCTGTGTGTTTATCCGTTTGGAGCGTATTATATCTCGTTGGAAAGATAGATCGGAGGTCTAAAGCTATTGTTCCAACTTCATTTACAATGCATTAATAGTTACAGATTAACCATATATTCACAAATGTTTCTGATTTCACTCCGAACTCGTGTAGAATTTGATGCGATCATATCTTGCTCTATTTTGTGCCGTTGAAAGCGTTTAATATCTCGTTGGAAAAATATTATCGAGTTCTAAAACATGTCTTCAGGCGCTGGTTTCAAAATAGCAAGGGATGATTTCCTAATTACTAAAATACACTGTATTTACGCTAAAAGAGCTCTATTTTCGCTGAAATCGCTAAATCATAGAGATAAGGCTAAGTATTTGTGACACTCATATCTTGCTGTGTGTTTTCCGTTTGGAGCGTATTATATCTCGTTAGAAAGATAGATCGGAGATCTAAGGCTATTGTTCCAACTTCATTTACAATGCATTAATTAAAAGTTACAGATTAACCATATATTCACAAATGTTTCTGATTTCTCTCCGAACTCGTGTAGAATTTGATGCGATCATATCTTGCTCTATTTTGTGCCGTTGAAAGCGTTTAATATCACCTTGGAAACATCTTACCGAGTTCCCAAACTTGTCTTCAGGCGCTGGTTTCAAAATATCAATGGATAATTTCCTAATTACTAAAATACACTGTATTTACGCTAAAAGTGCTCTATTTTCGCTGAAAACGCTAAATAATAGAGATAAGGCTAATTATTTGTGACACTCATATCTTGCTGTGTGTTTATCCGTTTGGAGCGTATTATATCTCGTTGGAAAGATAGATCGGATCTCTAAAGCTATTGTTCCAACTTTATTTACAATTCATTAATTAAAAGTTACAGATGAAACATATATTCACAAATGTTTCTGAGTTCACTCCGAACTCGTGTAGAATTTGATGCGATCATATCTTTCTCTATTTTGTGCCGTTGAAAGCGTTTAATATCTCGTTGGAAACATCTTACCGAGTTCTAAAACTTGTCTTCAGGCGCTGGTTTCAACATATCAAGGGATGATTGCCTAATTACTAAAATATACTGTATTTACGCTAAAAGTGATCTATTTTAGCTGAAAACGCTAAATCATAGAGATAAGGCTAAGTATTTGTGACACTCATAGCTTGCTGTGTGTTTATCCGTTTGGAGCGTATTATATCTCGTTGGAAAGATCGATCGGAGCTCTAAAGCTATTGTTCCAACTTCATTTACAATGCATTAATTAAAAGTTACAGATTAACCATATATTCACAAATGTTTCTGATTTCACTCCGAGCTCGTGTAGAATTTGATGCGATCATATGTTGCTCGATTTTGTGCCGTTGAAAGCGTTTAATACCTCGTTGGAAAGATCATACTGAGTTTTAAAACTTTTCTTCAGGCGCTGGTTTCAAAATATAAATGGATGATTGCCTAATTACTAAAATACACTGTATTTACGCAAAAAGTGCTCTATTTTCGCTGAAAACGATAAATCATAGAGATAAGGCTAAGTATTTATGACACTCATATCTTGCTGTGTGTTTATCCGTTTGGAGCGTATTATATCTCGTTGGAAAGATAGATCGGAGCTCTAAAGCTATTGTTCCAACTTAGTTTACAATGCATTAATTAAAAGTTACAGATTATCCATATATTCACAAATGTTTCTGATTTCACTCCGAACTCGTGTAGAATTTGATGCTATCATATCTTGCTCTATTTTGTGCCGTTGAAAGCGTTTATTATCTCGTTGGAAAGATCTTACCGAGTTCTAAAACTTGTCTTCAGGCGCTGGTTTCAAAATATCAAGGGATGATTGCCTAATTACTAAAGTACACTGTATTTACGCTAAAAGTGCTCTATTTTCGCTGAAAACGCTAAATCATAGAGATAAGGCTGAGTATTTGTGACACTCATATCTTGCTGTGTGTTTATTCGTTTGGAGCGTATTACATCTCGTTGGAAAGATAGATCGGAGCTCTAAAGCTATTATTCCAACTTCATTTACAATGCATTAATTAAAAGTTACAGATTAACCATATATTCACAAATGTTTCTGATTTCACTCCGAACTCGTGTAGAATTTGATGCGATCATATCTTGCTCTATTTTGTGCCGTTGAAAGCGTTTAATATCTCGTTGGAAAAATATTATCGAGTTCTAAAACATGTCTTCAGGCGCTGGTTTCAAAATAGCAAGGGATGATTTCCTAATTACTAAAATACACTGTACTTACGCTAAAAGTGCTCTATTTTTGCTGAAAACGCTAAATCATAGAGATAAGGCTAAGTATTTGTGACACTCATATCTTGCTGTGTGTTTTCCGTTTGGAGCGTATTATATCTCGTTAGAAAGATAGATCGGAGATCTAAGGTTATTGTTCCAAATTCATTTACAATGCATTAATTAAAAGTTACAGATTAACCATATATTCACAAATGTTTCTGATTTCTCTCCGAACTCGTGTAGAATTTGATGCGATCATATCTTGCTCTATTTTGTGCCGTTGAAAGCGTTTAATATCACCTTGGAAACATCTTACCGAGTTCCCAAACTTGTCTTCAGGCGCTGGTTTCAAAATATCAATGGATAATTGCCTAATTACTAAAATACACTGTATTTACGCTAAAAGTGCTCTATTTTCGCTGAAAACGCTAAATAATAGAGATAAGGCTAATTATTTGTGACACTCATATCTTGCTGTGTGTTTATCCGTTTGGAGCGTATTATATCTCGTTGGAAAGATAGATCGGATCTCTAAAGCTATTGTTCCAACTTTATTTACAATTCATTAATTAAAAGTTACAGATGAAACATATATTCACAAATGTTTCTGAGTTCACTCCGAACTCGTGTAGAATTTGATGCGATCATATCTTTCTCTATTTTGTGCCGTTGAAAGCGTTTAATATCTCGTTGGAAACATCTTACCGAGTTCTAAAACTTGTCTTCAGGCGCTGGTTTCAACATATCAAGGGATGATTGCCTAATTACTAAAATATACTGTATTTACGCTAAAAGTGATCTATTTTAGCTGAAAACGCTAAATCATAGAGATAAGGCTAAGTATTTGTGACACTCATAGCTTGCTGTGTGTTTATCCGTTTGGAGCGTATTATATCTCGTTGGAAAGATCGATCGGAGCTCTAAATCTATTGTTCCAACTTCATTTACAATGCATTAATTAAAAGTTACAGATTAACCATATATTCACAAATGTTTCTGATTTCACTCCGAGCTCGTGTAGAATTTGATGCGATCATATGTTGCTCGATTTTGTGCCGTTGAAAGCGTTTAATACCTCGTTGGAAAGATCATACCGAGTTTTAAAACTTTTCTTCAGGCGCTGGTTTCAAAATATAAATGGATGATTGCCTAATTACTAAAATACACTGTATTTACGCAAAAAGTGCTCTATTTTCGCTGAAAACGATAAATCATAGAGATAAGGCTAAGTATTTGTGACACTCATATCTTGCTGTGTGTTTATCCGTTTGAAGCGTATTATATCTCGTTGGAAAGATAGATCGGAGCTCTAAAGCTATTGTTCCAACTTAATTTACAATGCATTAATTAAAAGTTACAGATTATCCATATATTCACAAATGTTTCTGATTTCACTCCGAACTCGTGTAGAATTTGATGCTATCATATCTTGCTCTATTTTGTGCCGTTGAAAGCGTTTATTATCTCGTTGGAAAGATCTTACCGAGTTCTAAAACTTGTCTTCAGGCGCTGGTTTCAAAATATCAAGGGATGATTGCCTAATTACTAAAGTACACTGTATTTACGCTAAAAGTGCTCTATTTTCGCTGAAAACGCTAAATCATAGAGATAAGGCTGAGTATTTGTGACACTCATATCTTGCTGTGTGTTTATTCGTTTGGAGCGTATTACATCTCGTTGGAAAGATAGATCGGAGCTCTAAAGCTATTATTCCAACTTCATTTACAATGCATTAATTAAAAGTTACAGATTAACCATATATTCACAAATGTTTCTGATTTCACTCCGAACTCGTGTAGAATTTGATGCGATCATATCTTGCTCTATTTTGTGCCGTTGAAAGCGTTTAATATCTCGTTGGAAAAATATTATCGAGTTCTAAAACATGTCTTCAGGCGCTGGTTTCAAAATAGCAAGGGATGATTTCCTAATTACTAAAATACACTGTACTTACGCTAAAAGTGCTCTATTTTTGCTGAAAACGCTAAATCATAGAGATAAGGCTAAGTATTTGTGACACTCATATCTTGCTGTGTGTTTTCCGTTTGGAGCGTATTATATCTCGTTAGAAAGATAGATCGGAGATCTAAGGCTATTGTTCCAACTTCATTTACAATGCATTAATTAAAAGTTACAGATTAACCATATATTCACAAATGTTTCTGATTTCTCTCCGAACTCGTGTAGAATTTGATGCGATCATATCTTGCTCTATTTTGTGCCGTTGAAAGCGTTTAATATCACCTTGGAAACATCTTACCGAGTTCCCAAACTTGTCTTCAGGCGCTGGTTTCAAAATATCAATGGATAATTCCTAATTACTAAAATACACTGTATTTACGCTAAAAGTGCTCTATTTTCGCTGAAAACGCTAAATAATAGAGATAAGGCTAATTATTTGTGACACTCATATCTTGCTGTGTGTTTATCCGTTTGGAGCGTACTATATCTCGTTGGAAAGATAGATCGGATCTCTAAAGCTATTGTTCCAACTTTATTTACAATTCATTAATTAAAAGTTACAGATGAAACATATATTCACAAATGTTTCTGAGTTCACTCCGAACTCGTGTAGAATTTGATGCGATCATATCTTTCTCTATTTTGTGCCGTTGAAAGCGTTTAATATCTCGTTGGAAACATCTTACCGAGTTCTAAAACTTGTCTTCAGGCGCTGGTTTCAACATATCAAGGGATGATTGCCTAATTACTAAAATATACTGTATTTACGCTAAAAGTGATCTATTTTAGCTGAAAACGCTAAATCATAGAGATAAGGCTAAGTATTTGTGACACTCATAGCTTGCTGTGTGTTTATCCGTTTGGAGCGTATTATATCTCGTTGGAAAGATCGATCGGAGCTCTAAAGCTATTGTTCCAACTTCATTTACAATGCATTAATTAAAAGTTACAGATTAACCATATATTCACAAATGTTTCTGATTTCACTCCGAGCTCGTGTAGAATTTGATGCGATCATATGTTGCTCGATTTTGTGCCGTTGAAAGCGTTTAATACCTCGTTGGAAAGATCATACCGAGTTTTAAAACTTTTCTTCAGGCGCTGGTTTCAAAATATAAATGGATGATTGCCTAATTACTAAAATACACTGTATTTACGCAAAAAGTGCTCTATTTTCGCTGAAAACGATAAATCATAGAGATAAGGCTAAGTATTTGTGACACTCATATCTTGCTGTGTGTTTATCCGTTTGGAGCGTATTATATCTCGTTGGAAAGATAGATCGGAGCTCTAAAGCTATTGTTCCAACTTAATTTACAATGCATTAATTAAAAGTTACAGATTATCCATATATTCACAAATGTTTCTGATTTCACTCCGAACTCGTGTAGAATTTGATGCTATCATATCTTGCTCTATTTTGTGCCGTTGAAAGCGTTTATTATCTCGTTGGAAAGATCTTACCGAGTTCTAAAACTTGTCTTCAGGCGCTGGTTTCAAAATATCAAGGGATGATTGCCTAATTACTAAAGTACACTGTATTTACGCTAAAAGTGCTCTATTTTCGCTGAAAACGCTAAATCATAGAGATAAGGCTGAGTATTTGTGACACTCATATCTTGCTGTGTGTTTATTCGTTTGGAGCGTATTACATCTCGTTGGAAAGATAGATCGGAGCTCTAAAGCTATTATTCCAACTTCATTTACAATGCATTAATTAAAAGTTACAGATTAACCATATATTCACAAATGTTTCTGATTTCACTCCGAACTCGTGTAGAATTTGATGCGATCATATCTTGCTCTATTTTGTGCCGTTGAAAGCGTTTAATATCTCGTTGGAAAAATATTATCGAGTTCTAAAACATGTCTTCAGGCGCTGGTTTCAAAATAGCAAGGGATGATTTCCTAATTACTAAAATACACTGTACTTACGCTAAAAGTGCTCTATTTTTGCTGAAAACGCTAAATCATAGAGATAAGGCTAAGTATTTGTGACACTCATATCTTGCTGTGTGTTTTCCGTTTGGAGCGTATTATATCTCGTTAGAAAGATAGATCGGAGATCTAAGGCTATTGTTCCAACTTCATTTACAATGCATTAATTAAAAGTTACAGATTAACCATATATTCACAAATGTTTCTGATTTCTCTCCGAACTCGTGTAGAATTTGATGCGATCATATCTTGCTCTATTTTGTGCCGTTGAAAGCGTTTAATATCACCTTGGAAACATCTTACCGAGTTCCCAAACTTGTCTTCATGCGCTGGTTTCAAAATATCAATGGATAATTCCTAATTACTAAAATACACTGTATTTACGCTAAAAGTGCTCTATTTTCGCTGAAAACGCTAAATAATAGAGATAAGGCTAATTATTTGTGACACTCATATCTTGCTGTGTGTTTATCCGTTTGGAGCGTACTATATCTCGTTGGAAAGATAGATCGGATCTCTAAAGCTATTGTTCCAACTTTATTTACAATTCATTAATTAAAAGTTACAGATGAAACATATATTCACAAATGTTTCTGAGTTCACTCCGAACTCGTGTAGAATTTGATGCGATCATATCTTTCTCTATTTTGTGCCGTTGAAAGCGTTTAATATCTCGTTGGAAACATCTTACCGAGTTCTAAAACTTGTCTTCAGGCGCTGGTTTCAACATATCAAGGGATGATTGCCTAATTACTAAAATATACTGTATTTACGCTAAAAGTGATCTATTTTAGCTGAAAACGCTAAATCATAGAGATAACACTAAGTATTTGTGACACTCATAGCTTGCTGTGTGTTTATCCGTTTGGAGCGTATTATATCTCGTTGGAAAGATCGATCGGAGCTCTAAAGCTATTGTTCCAACTTCATTTACAATGCATTAATTAAAAGTTACAGATTAACCATATATTCACAAATGTTTCTGATTTCACTCCGAGCTCGTGTAGAATTTGATGCGATCATATGTTGCTCTATTTTGTGCCGTTGAAAGCGTTTAATACCTCGTTGGAAAGATCATACCGAGTTTTAAAACTTTTCTTCAGGCGCTGGTTTCAAAATATAAATGGATGATTGCCTAATTACTAAAATACACTGTATTTACGCTAAAAGTGCTCTATTTTCGCTGAAAACGCTAAATCATAGAGATAAGGCTGAGTATTTGTGACACTCATATCTTGCTGTGTGTTTATTCGTTTGGATCGTATTACATCTCGTTGGAAAGATAGATCGGAGCTCTAAAGCTATTATTCCAACTTCATTTACAATGCATTAATTAAAAGTTACAGATTAACCATATATTCACAAATGTTTCTGATTTCACTCCGAACTCGTGTAGAATTTGATGCTATCATATCTTGCTCTATTTTGTGCCGTTGAAAGCGTTTATTATCTCGTTGGAAAGATCTTACCGAGTTCTAAAACTTGTCTTCAGGCGCTGGTTTCAAAATATAAAGGGATGATTGCCTAATTACTAAAGTACACTGTATTTACGCTAAAAGTGCTCTATTTTCGCTGAAAACGCTAAATCATAGAGATAAGGCTGAGTATTTGTGACACTCATATCTTGCTGTGTGTTTATTCGTTTGGAGCGTATTACATCTCGTTGGAAAGATAGATCGGAGCTCTAAAGCTATTATTCCAACTTCATTTACAATGAATTAATTAAAAGTTACAGATTAACCATATATTCACAAATGTTTCTGATTTCACTCCGAACTCGTGTAGAATTTGATGCGATCATATCTTGCTCTATTTTTTGACGTTCAAAGCGTTTTATATCTCGTTGGAAACATCATACCGATTTCTAAAACTTGTCTTCAGGCGCTGGTTTGAAAATATCAAGGGATGATTGCCTAATTACTAAAATACACTTTATTTACGCTAAAAGTGCTCTATTTTCGCTGAAAACGCTAAATCATAGAGATAAGGCTAAGTATTTGTGACACTCATATCTTGCTGTGTGTTTATCTGTTTGGAGCGTATTATATCTCGTTGGAAATATAGATCTGCGCTCTAAAGCTATTGTTCCAACTTCATTTACAATGCATTAATTAAAAGTTACAGATTAACCATATATTCACAAATGTTTCTGATTTCACTCCTAACTCGTGTAGAATTTGATGCGATATTATCTTGCTCTATTTTGTGCCGTTGAAAGCGTTTAATATCTCGTTGGAAAGATCTTACCATGTTCTAAAACTTGTCTTCAGGCGCTGGTTTCAAAATATCAAGGGATGATTGCCTAATAATAAAATACACTACATTTACGTTAAAAGTGCTCTATTTTCTCTGAAAACGCAAAATCATAGAGATAAGGCTATGTATTTGTGACACTCATATCTTGCTGTGTGTTTATCAGTTCTGAGCGTATTATATATCGTTGGAAAGCTAGATCGGAGCTCTAAAGCTATTGTTCCAACTTCATTTACAATGCATTAAATAAAAGTTACAGATTAACCATATATTCACAAATGTTCCTGATTTAACTCCGAACTCGTGTAGAATTTGATGCGATCACATCTTGCTCTATTTTGTGCCGCTGAAAGCGTTTAATATCTCTTTGGAAAGATCTTAGCGAGTTCTAGAACTTGTCTTCAGGCGCTGGTTTCAAAATATCTAGGGATGATTGCCTAATTACTAAACTACACTGTATTTACGCTAAAAGTGCTCTATATTCACTGAAAACGCTAAATCATAGAGATAAGGCTAAGTATTTGTGTCACTCATATCTTGCTGTGTGTTTATCTGTTTGGATCGTATTATATCTCGTTGTAAGGATAGATCGGAGCTCTAAAGCTATTTTTCCAACTTCATTTACAATGCATTAATTAAAAGTTACATATTAACCGTATATTCACAAATGTTTCTAATTTCACTCCGAACTCGTGTAGAATTTGATGCGATCATATCTTGCTCTATTTTGTACCGTTGAAAGCGTTTAATATCTCGTTGGAATGATCATACCGATTTTTAAAACTTGTCTTCAGGCTCTGGTTTCAAAATATCAAGGGATGATTGCCTAATTACTAAAATACACTGTATTTACGCTAAAAGTGCTCTATTTTCGCTGAAAACGCTAAATCATACAGATAAGGCTAAGTATTTGTGACACTGATATCTTGCTGTGTGTTTATCCGTTTGGATCGTATTATATCTAGTTGGAAAGATAGATCGGACGCCCTAAAGCTATTGTTCCAACTTCATTAACAATGCATTAATTAAAAGTTACAGATTAACCATATATTCACAAATGTTTCTGATTTCACTCCGAACTCGTGTAGAATTTGATGCGATCATATCTTGCTCTATTTTGTGCCGCTGAAAGCGTTTAATATCTCGTTGGAAAGATCTTACCGAGTTCTAAAACTTGTCTTCAGTCGCCGGTTTCAAAATATCAAGGGATGATTGCCTAATTACTAAAATACACTTTATTTACGCTAAAAGTGCTCTATTTTCGCTGAAAACGCTAAATCAAAGAGATAAGGCTAAGTATTTGTGACACTCATATCTTGTTAAGTGTTTATACGTTTGGAGCGTAATATATCTCGTTGGAAAGATAGATCGGAGCTCTAAAGCTATTGTTCCAACTTCATTTACAATGCATTAATTAATATTTTTAGATTAACCATATATTCACAAATGTTTCTGATTTCACTCTGAACTCATGTAGAATTTGATGCGGTCATATATTGCTCTATTTTGTGCCGTTGAAAGCGTTTAGTATCTCGTTGGAATGATCTTACTGAGTTCTAAAACTTGTCGTCAGGTGCTGGTTTCAAAATATCAAGGGATAATTGCCTAATTATTATTATTATTATTATTATTATTATTATGATTATTATTATTATTATCATTATTATTATTATTATTATTATTATTATCATCATCATCATTATTATAATTGTTATTATTATCATTGTTAGTATTATCATTGTTATTATTATCATTGTTATTATTATCATTGTTATTATTATCGTTAT
>CAMAPE010000071.1:2205000-2225000 GCA_945859875.1 Cuscuta europaea | reverse complement strand
TTATATCTCTTTGGAAAGATAGATCGGGGCTCGAAAGCTATTGTTCCAACTTCATTTATAATGCATTAATTAAAAGTTACAGATTAACCATATATTCACAAATGTTTCTGATTTCACTCTGAACTCGTGTAGAATTTGATGCGATCATATCTTGCTCTATTTTGTGCCGTTGAAAGCGTTTAATATCTCGTTGGAAAGATATTAATGAGTTCTAAAACTTGTCTTCAGGCGCTGGTTTCAAAATATCAAGGGATGACTGCCTAATTACTAAATTACACTGTATTTACTCTAAAAGTGCTCTATTTTCTCTGAAAACGGTAAATCATAGAGATAAGGCTAAGTATTTCTGACACTCGTCTCTTGCTGTGTGTTTATCCGTTTCGAGCGTATTATATCTCGTTGGAAATATAGATCAGAGCTCTAAAGCTATTTTTCCAACTTAATTTACAATGCATTAATTAAAAGTTACAGATTAACCATATATTCACAAATGTTTCTGATTTCACTCCGAACTCGTGTAGAATTTGATGCGATCATATCTTTCTCTATTTTGTGCCGTTGAAAGCGTTTAATATCTCGTTGGAACGATCTTAGCGAGCTCTAATGCTATTGTTCAAACTTAATTTACAATGCACTAATTAAAAGTTACAGATTAACCATATATTCACAAATGTTTCTGACTTCACTCCGAACTCGTGTAGAATGTGATGCGATCATATCATGCTCTATTTTGTGCCGTTGAAAGCGTTTAATATCTCGTTGGAAAGATATTACCGAGTTCTAAAACTTGTCTTCAGGATCTGGTTTCAAAATATGAAGGGATGATTGCCTAATTCCTAAAACACACTGTATTTACGCTAAAAGTGCTCTATTTTCGCTGAAAACGCTAAATCATAGAGATAAGGCTAAGTATTTGTGACACTCATATCTTGCTGTGTGTTTATCCGTTTGGAGCGTATTATATCTCGTTGGAAAGATAGATCGGAGCTCTAAAGCTATTGTTCCAACTTCATTTACAATGCATTAATTAAAAGTTACAGATTAACGATATATTCACAAATGTTTCTGATTTCACTCCGAACTCGTGTAGAATTTGATGCGATCATATCTTGCTCTACTTTGTGCCGTTGAAAGCGTTTATTATCTCGTTGGAAATATCATACCGAGTTCTAAAACTTGTCTTCAAGGGATGATTGCCTAATTACTAAAATACACTGTATTTACGCTAAACGTGCTCTATTTTCGCTGAAAACGCTAAATCTTAGAGATAAGGCAAAGTATTTGTGACACTCATATCTTGCTGTGTGTTTATCCGTTTCGAGCGTATTATATCTCGTTGGAAATATTGATCGGAGCTCTAAAGCTATTGTTCTAACTTCATTTACAATGCATTAATTAAAAGTTACAGATTAACCAGATATTCACAAATGTTTCTGATTTCACTCCAAAGTCGTGTAGAATTTGATGCGATCATATCTTGCTCTATTTTGTGCCGTTGAAAGCGTTTAATATCTCGTTGGAACGATCGTACCGAGTTCTAAAACTTGTATTTTGGCACTGGTTTGAAACTATCAAGGGATGATTGCCTAATTACTAAAATGAACTGTATTTACGCTAAAAGTGCTCTATTTTCGCTGAAAACGCTAAATCATAGAGATAAGCCTAAGTATTTGTGACACTCATATCGTTTTGTGTGTTTATCCGTTTGGAGCGTATTATATCTCGTTGGAAAGATAGATCGGGGCTCTAAAGCTATTTTCCAACTTCATTTACAATGGATTAAATAAAAGTTACAGATTAACCATATATTCCCAAATGTTTCTGATTTCACTCCGAACTGGTGTAGAATATGATGCGATCATATCTTGCTCTAGTTTGTGCCGTTGTAAGCGTTTATTATCTCGTTGGAGAGATGTTACCGAGTTCTAAAACTTGTCTTCAGGCGCTGGTTTCAAAATATCAAGGGATGATTTCCTAATTACTAAAATACACTGTATTTACGCTAAAAGTGCTCTATTTTCGCTGAAAACGCTGAATCATAGAGATAAGGCTAAGTATTTGTGACACTCATATCTTGCTGTGTGTTTATCCGTTTGGAGAGTATTATATCTCGTTGTAAAGATAGATCGGAGGTCTAAAGCTATTGTTCCAACTTCATTTACAATGCATTAATTAAAAGTTACAGATTAACCATATATTCACAAATGTTTCTGATTTTACTCCGAACTCGTGTAGAATTTGATGCGATCATATCTTGCTCTATTTTGTGCCGTTGAAAACGTTTTATATCTCGTTGGAAATATCATACCGAGTTCTAAAACTTGTATTCAGGCGCTGGTTTAGAAATATCAAGGGATGATTTCCTAATTACTAAAATACACTGTATTTACGCTAAAAGTGCTCTATTTTCGCTGAAAACGCTAAAAGATAGAGATAAGGCTAAGTATTTGTGACACTCATATCTTGCTGTGTGTGTATTCGTTTCGAGCGTATTATATCTCGTTGGAAATATAGATCGGAGATCTAAAGCTATTGTTCCAACTTCATGTACAATGCATTAATTAAAAGTTACAGATTAACCATATATTCACAAATGTTTCTGATTTCACTCCGAACTCGTGTAGAATTTGATGCGATCATATCTTGCTCTATTTTGTGCCGTTGAAAGCGTTTTATATCTCGTTGGAAACATCTTTCCGAGTTCTAAAACTTGTCTTCAGGCGCTGGTTTCAAAATATCAAGGGATGATTGCCAAATTACTAAAATACACTGTATTTACGCTAAACGTGCTCTATTTTCGCTGAAAACGCTAAATCATAGAGATAAGGCCAAGTATTTGTGACACTCATATCTTGCTGTGTGTTTATCCGTTTGGATCGTATTATATCTCGTTGGAAAGATAGATCGGAGCTCTAAAGCTATTGTTCCAACTTAATTTACAATTCATTAATTAAAAGTTACAGATTAACCATATATTCACAAATGTTTCTGATTTCACTCCGAACTCGTGTAGAATTTGATTCGATCATATCTTGCTCTATTTTGTGCCGTTGAAAGCGTTTAATATCTCGTTCTAAAAATTGTCTTCAGGTTCTGGTTACAAAATATAGAGGGATGATTGCCGAATTACTAAAATACACTGTATTTACGCTAAAAGTACTCTATTTTCGCTGAAAACGCAAAATCTTAGAGATAAGGCTAAGTATTTGTGACACTCATATCTTGCTGTGTGTTTATCCGTTTCGAGCGTATTATATCTCGTTGGAAAGATAGATCGGAGCTCTAAAGCTTTTGTTCCAAATTAATTTACAATGCATTAATTAAAAGTTACAGATTAACCATATATTCACAAATGTTTCAGATTTCACTCCGAACTCGTGTAGAATTTGATGCGATCATATCTTGGTCTATTTTGTGCCGTTGAAAGTGTTTAATATCTCGTTTGAAAGATCTTACCGATTTCTAAAACTTGTCGTCAGGCGCTGGTTTCAAAATATCTAGGGATGATTGCCTAATTACTAAAATACACTGTATTGACGCTAAAAGTGCTCTATTTTCGCTGAAAACGCTAAATCCTAGAGATAAGGCTAAGTATTTGTGACACTCATATCCTGCTGTGTGTTTATCCGTTTGGAGCGTATTATATCTCGTTGGAAAGATTGATCGGAGGTTTAAAGCTATTGTTCCAGATTAATTTACAATGCATTAATTAAAAGTTACAGATTAACCATATATTCACAAATGTTTCTGATTTTACTCCGAACTCGTGTAGAATTTGATGCGATCATATCTTGCTCTATTTTGTGCCGTTGAAAGCGTTTTATATCTCGTTGGAAACATCTTTCCGAGTTCTAAAACTTGTCTTCAGGCGCTGGTTTCAAAATATCAAGGGATGATTGCCAAATTACTAAAATACACTGTATTTACGCTAAAAGTGCTCTATTTTCGCTGAAAACGCTAAATCATAGAGATAAGGCTAAGTATTTGTAACACTCATATCTTGCTGTGTGTTTATCCGTTTGGAGCGTATTATATCTCGTTGGAAAGATAGATCGGAGCTCTAAAGCTATTGTTCCAACTTAATTTACAATTCATTAATTAAAAGTTACAGATTAACCATATATTCACAAATGTTTCTGATTTCACTCCGAACTCGTGTAGAATTTGATTCGATCATATCTTGCTCTATTTTGTGCCGTTGAAAGCGTTTAATATCTCGTTGGAAAGCTCTTACCGGGTTCTAAAAATTGTCTTCAGGTTCTGGTTACAAAATATCGAGGGATGATTGCCGAATTACTAAAATACACTGTATTTATTCTAAAAGTACTCTATTTTCGCTGAAAACGCAAAATCTTAGAGATAAGGATATGTATTTGTGACACTCATATCTTGCAGTGTGTTTATCCGTTTCGAGCGTATTATATCTCGTTGGAAAGATAGATCGGAGCTCTAAAGCTATTGTTCCAACTTAATTTACAATGCATTAATTAAAAGTTACAGATTAACCATATATTCACAAATGTTTCTGATTTCACTCCGAACTCGTGTAGAATTTGATGCGATCATATCTTGCTCTATTTTGTGCCGTTGAAAGCGTTTAATATCTCGTTTGAAAGATCTTACCGATTTCTAAAACTTGTCGTCAGGCGCTGGTTTCAAAATATCTAGAGATGATTGCCTAATTACTAAAATACACTGTATTGACGCTAAAAGTGCTCTATTTCTGCTGAAAACGCTAAATCCTAGAGATAAGGCTAAGTATTTGTGACACTCATATCCTGCTGTGTGTTTATCCGTTTGGAGCGTATTATATCTCGTTGGAAAGATTGATCGGAGCTTTAAAGCTATTGTTCCAGATTCATTTACAATGCATTAATTAAAAGTTACAGATTAACGATATATTCACAAATGTTTCTGATTTCACTCCGAACTCGTGTAGAATTTGATGCGTTCATATCTTGCTCTATTTTGTGCCGTTGAAAGCGTTTAATATCACGTTGGAAATATCATACCGAGTTCTAAAACTTTTCTTCAGGCGCTGGTTTCAAAATATCAATGGATGATTGCCTAATTACTAAAATACACTGTATTTACGCTCCAAATGGATAAACACACATCAAGATATGAGTGTCACAAACACTTAGCCTTATCTCTATGATTTAGCGTTTTCAGCGAAAATAGAGCACTTTTTGCGTAAATACAGTGTATTTCAGTAATTAGGCAATCATCCCTTGATACTTTGAAACCAGCGCCTGAAGAAAAGTTTTAGAACTCGGTATGATCTTTCCAACGAGATATTAAACGCTTTCAACGGCACAATATAGAGCAAGATGTGATCGCCTCAAATTCTACACGAGTTCGGAGTGAAATCAGAAACATTTGTGAATATATGGTTAATCTGTAACTTTTAATTAATGCATTGTAAATGAAATTGGAACAATAGCTTTAGAGCTCCGATCTATCTTTCCAACGAGATATAATACGATCCAAACGGATAAACACACAGCAAGATATGAGTGACACTAATACTTAGCCTTATCTCTATGATTAAGCGTTTGCAGCGAAAATAGAGCACTTTTAGCGTAAATACAGTGCATTTTAGTAATTAGGCAATCATCCCTTGATATTGTGAAACCAGCGCCTGAAGACAAGTTCTAGAACTCGGTAAGATATTTCCAACGAGATATTAAACGCTTTCAGCGGCACAAAATAGAGCAAGATATGATCGTATCAAATTCTACACGAGTTCAGAGTGAAATCAGAAACATTTGTGAATATATGGTTAATCTGTAACTTTCAATTAATTCATTGTAAATGAAGTTGGAACAATAGCTTTAGAGCTCCGATCTATCTTTCCAACGAGATATAATACGCCCAAAACGGATAAACACACAGCAGGATATGAGTGTCACAAATACTTAGCCTTATCTCTATGATTTAGCGTTTTCAGCGAAAATAGAGCACTTTTAGCGTAAATACAGTGTAATTTAGTAATTAGGCAATCATCCCTTGATATTTTGAAGCCAGCGCCTGAAGCCAAGTTTTAGAACTCGGTAAGATCTTTCCATCGAGATATTAAACGCTTTCAACGGCACAAAATAGAGCAAGATATGATCGCATCAAATTCTACACGAGTTCGGAGTGAAATCAGAAACATTTGTGAATATATGGTTAATCTGTAACTTTTAATTAATGCATTGTAAATGAAGTTGGAACAATAGATTTAGAGCTCCGATCTATCTTTCCAACGAGATATAATACGCTCCAAACGAATAAACACACAGCAAGATATGAGTGTCACAAATACTTAGCCTTATCTCTATGATTTAGCGTTTTAAGCGAAAATAGAGCACGTTTAGCGTAAATACAGTGTATTTTAGTAATTAGGCAATCATCCCTTGATATTTTGAAACCAGCGCCTGAAGACATGTTTTAGAAATCGGTAAGAGCTTTCCAACGAGATATGAAACGCTTTCAACAGCACAAAATAGAGCAAGATATGATCGCATCATATTCTACACGAGTTCGGAGTGAAATCAGAAACATTTGTGAATATATGGTTAATCTGTAACTTTTAATTAATGCATTGTAAATTAAGTTGGAACAATAGCTTTAGAGCTCCGATCTATCTTTCCAACGAGATATAATACGCTCCAAATGGATCAACACACAGCAAGATATGAGTGTCACACATACTTAGCCTTATCTCTATGATTTAGCGTTTTCAGCAAAAATAGAGCACTTTTAGCGTAAATACAGTGTATTTTAGTAATTAGGCAATCATCCCTTGATATTTTGAAACCAGCGCCAAAAGACAAGTTTTAGAACTCGGTAAGATCGTTCTAACGAGATATTAAACGCTTTCAACGGCACAAAATAGAGACAGATATGATCGCATCAAATTCTACACGAGTTCGGAGTGAAATCAGAAACATTTGTGAATATATGGTTAAACTGTAACTTTTAATTAATGCATTGTAAATTAAGTTGGAAAAATAGCTTTAGAGCTCTGATCTATATTTCCAACGAGATATAATACGCTCGAAACGGATAAACACAGAGCAAGATATGAGTGTCACAAATACTTAGCCTTATCTCTATGATTTAGCGTTTTCAGCGAAAATAGAGCACTTTTAGCGTAAGTACTGTGTATTTTTGAAATTAGGCAATCATCCCTTGATATTTTGAAACCAGCGCCTGAAGACATGTTTTAGAACTCGATAATATCTTTCTAACGAGATATTTAACGCTTTCAACGGCACAAAAATAGAGCAAGATATGATCGCATCAAATTCTACACCAGTTTGGAGTGAAATCAGAAACATTTGTCAATATATGGTTAATCTGTAACTTTTAATTAATGCATTGTAAATTAAGTTGGAACAATAGCTTTAGAGCTCCGATCTATCTTTCCAACGAGATATAATACGCTCCAAACGGACAAACACACAGCTAGATATGAGTGTCACAAATACATAGCCTTATCTCTATGATTTAGCGTTTTCAGCGAAAATAGAGCACTTTTAGGGTAAATACAGTGTATTTTAGTAATTAGGCAATCATCCCTTGATATTTTGAAACCGGAGCCTGAAGAAAATTTTAGAACTCGTAAAGATCTTTCCAACGAGATATTAAACGCTTTCAACGGCACAAAATAGAGAAAGATATGATCGCATCAAATTCTACACGAGTTCGGTGTGAAATCAGAAACATTTGTGAATATATGGTTAATCCGTAACTTTTAATTAATGCATTGTAAATGAAGTTGGAAAAATATCTTTAGAGCTCCGATCTATCTTTCCAAAGAGATATAATACGCTCCAAACGGATAAACCCACAGCAAGATTTGAGTGTCACAAATACTTAGCCTTATCTCTATGATTTAGCGTTTTCAGCTAATATAGAGCACTTTTAGCGTAAATACAGTGTATTTTAGTAATTAGGCAATCATCCCTTGATATTCTGAAACCAGAGCCTGAAGACAAGTTTTAGAACTCGGTAAGATCTTTCAACGAGATATTAAATGCTTTCAACATCACAAAATAGAGCAATTTATGATCGCATTTAATTTTACACGAGTTCGGAGTGAAATCAGAAACATTTGTGAATATATGGTTAATCTGTAACTGTTAATTAATGCATTGTAAATGAAGTTGGAACAATTGCTTTAGAGCTCCGATCTATCTTTCCAACGAGATATAATACGCTCGGAACGGATAAACACACAGCAAGATATGAGTGTCATAAATACTTAGCCTTATCTTTATGATTTAGCGTTTTCAGCAAAAATAGAGCACTTTTAGCGTGAATACAGTGTATTTTAGTAATTAGGCAATCGTCCCTTGATATGTAAACCAGCGCCTGAAGACATGTTTTAGAACTCGGTAAGAACTTTACAACGAGATATTAAACGCTTTCAACGGCACAAAATAGATCAAGATGTGACGCCTCAAATTCTACACGAGTTCGGAGTGAAATCAGAAACATTTGTGAATATATGGTTAATCTGTAACTTTTAATTAATGCATTGTAAATGAAGTTGGAACAATAGCTTTAGAGCTCCGATCTATCTTTCCAACGAGATATAATACGATCCAAACGGATAAACACACAGCAAGATATGAGTGACACAAATACTTAGCCTTATCTCTATGATTTAGCGTTTTCAGCGAAAATAGAGCACTTTTAGCGTAAATACAGTGTATTTTAGTAATTAGGAAGTCATCCCTTGATATTTTGAAACCAGCGCCTGAAGACAAGTTTTAGAACTCATTAAGATCTTTCCAACGAGATATTAAACGCTTTCAACGGCACAAAATAGAGCAAGATATGATCGCATCAAATTCTACACGAGTTCAGAGTGAAATCAGAAACATTCGTGAATATATGGTTAATCTGTAACTTTTAATTAATGCATTGTAAATGAAGTTGGAACAATAGCTTTAGAGCTCCGATCTATATTTCCAACAAGATATAATACGCTCCAAACGGATAAACACACAGCAAGATATGAGTGTCACAAATACTTAGCCTTATCTCTATGATTTAGCGTTTTAAGCGAAAATAGAGCACTTTTAGCGTAAATACAGTGTATTTTAGTAATTAGGCAATCATCTCTTGATATTCTGAAACCAGAGCCTAAATACAAGTTTTAGAACTCGGTAGGATCTTTCCAACGAGATATTTAACGCTTTCAACGACACAAAATAGAGCAAGATATGATCGCATCAAATTCTACACGAGTTCGGAGTGAAATCAGAAACATTTGTGAATATATGGTTAATCTGTAACTTTTAATTAATTCATTGCAAATGAAGTTGGAACAATAGCTTTAGAGCTCCGATCTATCTTTCCAACGAGATATAATACGCTCCAAACGGATAAACACACAGCAAGATATGAGTGTCACAAATACATTGCGTTATCTCTATGATTTAGCGTTTTCAGCGAAAATAGAGCACATTTAGCGGAAATACAGTGTATTTTAGTAATTAGGCAATCATCCCATGATATTCTGAAACCAGAGCCTGAAGACAAGTTTTAGAACTCGGTAAGATCTTTCCAACGAGATATTAAACGCTTTCAACAGCACAAAAACATTCTACACGAGTTCGGAGTGAAATCAGAAACATTTGTGAATATTTGGTTAATCTGTAACTTTTAATTAATGTATTGTAAATGAAGTTGGAACAATAGCTTTAGAGCTCCGATCTATCTTTCCAACAAGATATAATACGCCCAAAACGGATAAACACACAGCACGATATGAGTGTCATAAATACTTAGCCTTATCTCTATGATTTAGCGTTTTCAGCGAAAATAGAGCACTTTTAGCGTAAATACAGTGTATTTGAGTAATTAGGAAATCATCCCTTAATATTTTGAAACCAGCGCCTGAAGACAAGTTTTAGAACTCGGTACGCTATTTCCAACCCTTTCAACGGCACAACAAAGAGGAAGATATGATCGCATCAAATTCTACACGAGTTCAGAGTGAAATCAGAAACATTTGTGAATATATGGTTAATCTGTAACTTTTAATTAATGCATTGTATATGAAGTTGGAACAATAGGTTTAGAGCTCCGATCTATATTTCCCACGAGATATAATACGCTCCAAACGGATAAACACACAGCAAGATGTGAGTGTCACAAATAATTAGCCTTATCTCTATGATTTAGCGTTTTCAGTGAAAATAGAGCACTTTTAGCGTAAATACAGTGTATTTTAGTAATTTGGAAATCATCCCTTGATATTTTGAAACCAGCGCCTGAAGACAAGTTTTAGAACTCGGTAAGATGTTTACAACGAGATATAAACGCTTTCAACGGCACCAAATAGAGCAAGATATGATCGCATCAAATTCTACACGAGTTCGGAGTGAAATCAGAAAGATTTGTGAATATATGGTTAATCTGTAACTTTTAATTAATGCATTGTAAATGAAGTTGGAACAATAGCTTTAGATCTCCGATCTATCTTTCCAACGAGATATAATACGCTCCAAATGGATAAACACACAGCAAGATATGAATGTCACAAATACTTAGCCTTATCTCTATGATGTAGCGTTTTCAGCGAAAATAGAGCACTTTTAGCGTAAATACAGTGCATTTTAGTAATTAGGCAATCATCCATTGATATTTTGAAACCAGCGCCTGAAGACAAGTTTTATAACGCGGTATGATCTTTCCATTGAGATATTAAACACTTTCAACGGCACAAAATAGAGCAAGATATGATCGCATCAAATTCTACACGAGTGCGGAGTGAAATCAGAAACATTTGTGAATATATGGTTAATCTGTAACTTTTAATTAATGCATTGTAAATGAAGTTGGAACAATAGCTTTAGAGCTCCGATCTATCTTTCCAACGAGATATAATACGCTCCAAACGTATAAATACACAGCAAGATATGAGTGTCACAAATACTTAGCCTTATCTCTATGATTTAGCGTTTTCAGCGAAAATAGAGCACGTTTGGCGTAAATACAGTGCATTTTAGTAATTAGGCAATCATCCCTTGATATTTTGAAACCAGCGCCTAAAGACAAGTTCTAGAACTCGGTAAGGGAACGACTTCATCATGCTGAAACCGGATGACATCTACCAAATGTTCATGGCCTACAGATACCTTCCACTCAGGCAGAGCATAATATACAGCGAAGGCCTCGCAGCTATCAAGAGATTCATGCTTAGACAAATTCGAGTACACTCGGTAAGATCTTTCCAAAGAGATATTAAACGCTTTCAACGGCACAAAATAGAGCAAGATGTGATTGCATCAAATTCTACACGAGTTCGGAGTGAAATCAGAAACATTTGTGAAGATATGGTTAATCTGTAACTTTTAATTAATCCATTGTAAATGAAGTTGGAAAATAGCTTTAGAGCTCCGATCTATCTTTCCAACGAGATATAATACGCTCGAAACGGATAAACACACAGCAAGATATGAGTGTCACAAATACTTAGCCTTATCTCTATGATTTAGCGTTTTCAGCGAAAATAGAGTACTTTTAGCGTAAATACAGTGCATTTTAGTAATTAGGCAATCATCCCTAGATATTTTGTAACCAGTGCCAAAAGACAAGTTTTAGAACTCGGTAAGATCGTTCCAACGAGATATTAAACGCTTTCAACGGCACAAAATAGAGCAAGATATGATCGCATCAAATTCTACACGAGTTCGGAGTGAAATCAGAAACATTTGTGAATATATGGTTAATCTATAACTTTTAATTAATGCATTGTAAATGAAGTTGGAACAATAGCTTTAGATCTCCGATCTATCTTTCCAACGAGATATAATACGCTCCAAATGGATAAAGACACAGCAAGATATGAGTGTCACAAATACTTAGCCTTATCTCTATGATTTAGCGTTTTCAGCGAAAATAGAGCACTTTTAGCGTAAATACAGTGTATTTTAGTAATTAGGCAATCCTCCCTTGATATTTTGAAACCAGCGCCTGAAGACAAGTTCTAGAACTCGGTAAGATCTTTCCAACAAGATATTAAACGCTTTCAGCGGCACAAAATACAGCAAGATATGATCGCATCAAATTCTACACGAGTTCGGAGTGAAATCAGAAACATTTGTGAATGTATGGTTAATCTGTAACTTTTAATTAATGCATTGTAAATGAAGTTGGAACAATAGCTTTAGACCTCCGATCTATCTTTCCAACGAGATATAATACGCTCCAAACGGATAAACACACAGCAAGATATGAGTGTCACAAATACTTAGCCTTATCCCTATGATTTAGCGTTTTCAGCGAAAATAGAGCACTTTTAGCGTATATACTGTGTATTTTAGTAATTACTCAATCATCCATTGATATTTTGAAACCAGCGCCTGAAGACATGTTTTAGACCTCGATGATATCTTTCCAACGAGATATTAAACGCTTTCAACGGCAAAAAATTTGGGAATATATGGTTAATCTGTAACTTTTATTTAATCCATTGTACATGAAGTTGGAAAATAGCTTTAGAGCCCCGGTCTATCTTTCCAACGAGATATAATACGCTCCAAACGGATAAACACACAGCAATATATGAGTGTCACAAATACTTAGGCTTATCTCTATGATTTAGCGTTTTCAGCGAAAATAGAGCACTTTTAGCGTAAATACAGTGCAATTTAGTAATTAGGCAATCATCCCTTGATATTTTGAAACTAGTGCCACAAGACAAGTTTTAGAACTCGGTAAGATCGTTCCAACGAGATATTAAACGCTTTCAACGGCACAAAATAGAGCAAGATATGATTGCATCAAATTCTACACGAGTTCGGAGTGAAATCAGAAACATTTGTGAATATCTGGTTAATCTGTAACTTTTAATTAATGCATTGTAAATGAAGTTAGAACAATAGCTTTAGAGCTCCGATCTATATTTCCAACGAGATATAATACGCTCGAAACGGATAAACACACAGCAAGATATGAGTGTCACAAATACTTAGCCTTATCTCTATGATTTAGCGTTTCAGCGAAAATAGAGTCTTTTTAGCGTAAATACAGTGTATTTTAGTAATTAGGATATCATCCCTTGATATTTTAAACTAGCGCCTGAAGACAAGTTTTACAACTCCCTAAGATCTTTCCAACGAGATATTAAACGCTTTCAACGGCACAAAATAGAGCAAGATATGATCGCATCAAATTCCACACGAGTTCGGAGTGAAATCAGAAACATTTGTGAATATATGGTCAATCTGTAACTTTTAATTAATGCATTGTAAATGAAGTTGGAACAATAGCTTTAGAGCTCTGATCTATATTTCCAACGAGATATAATACGCTCGAAACGGATAAACACCCAGCAAGATATGAGTGTCACAAATACTTAGCCTAATCTCTATGATTTAGCGTTTTCAGCAACAATAGAGCACTTTTAGCGTAAATACTGTGTATTTATTAAATTAGGAAATCATCCCTTGATATTTTGAAACCAGCGCCTGAAGACATGATTTAGAACTCGATAATATCTTTCTAACGAGATATTAAACGCTTTCAACGGCACAAAATAGAGCAAGATATGATCGCATCAAATTCTACACCAGTTCGGAGTGAAATCAGAAACATTTGTCAATATATGGTTAATCTGTAACTTTTAATTAATGCATTGTCAATTAAGTTGGAACAATAGCTTTAGATCTCCGATCTATCTTTCCAACGAGATATAATACGCTCCAAATGGATAAACACACAGCAAGATATGAGTGTCACAAATACTTAGCCTTATTTCTAAGATTTAGCGTTTTCAGCGAAAATAGAGCACTTTTAGCGTAAATACAGTGTATTTTAGTAATTAGGCAATCATCCCTTGATATTCTGAAACCGGAGCCTGAAGAGAAGTTTTAGAACTCGGTAAGATCTTTCCAACCAGATATTAAACGCTTTCAACGGCACAAACTAGAGCATGATATGATCGCATCACATTCTACACGAGTTCGGAGTGAAATCAGAAACATTTGTGAATATATGGTTAATCTGTAACTTTTAATTAATGCATTGTAAATGAAGTTGGAACAATAGCTTTAGATCTCTGATCTATCTTTCCAACGAGATATAATACGATCCAAACGGATAAACACACAGCAAGATATGAGTGTCAAAAATACTTAGCCTTATCTCTATGATTTAGCGTTTTCATCAAAAATAGAGCACTTTTAGCGTAAATACAGTGTACTTTAGTAATTAGGCAATCATCCTTTGATATTTTGAAATCAGCGCCTGAAGACAAGTTTTAGAACTCGGTAAGATCTTTCCAACGAGATATTAAACGCTTTCAACGGCACAACATAGAGCAAGATATGATCGCATCAAATTCTACACGAGTTCAGGGTGTAATCAGAAACATTTGTGAATATATGGTTAATCTGTAACTTTTATTTAATGCATTGCAAATGAAGTTGGAAAAATAGCTTTAGAGCTCCGATATATCTTTCCAAGGAGATATAATACGCTCAAAACGGATAAACACACAGCAAGATATGAGTGTCACAAATACTTAGCCTTATCTCTATGATTTAGCGTTTTCAGCGAAAATAGAGCACTTTTAGCGTAAATACAATGTATTTTAGTAATTAGGCAATCATCCCTTGATAATTTGAAACCAGCGCCTGAAGACATGTTTTAGAACTCGATAAGATCTTTCCAAATAGATATTAAACGCTATCAATGGCACAAAATAGAGCAAGATATGATCGCATCAATTTCTACACGAGCTCAGAGTGAAATCAGAAACATTTGTGAATATATGGTTAATCTGTAACTTTTAATTAATGCATTGTAAATGAAATTGGAGCAATAGCTTTAGAGCTCCGATCTATCTTTCCAACGAGATATAATACGCTCCAAGCAGATAAACACAGAGCAAGATATGAGTGTCACAAATACTTAGCCTTATCTCTATGATTTAGCGTTTTCAGCGAAAATAGAGCAGCTTTAGCGAAAATACTGTGACACTCCAAAAATTTAAATAAAAATAAAAATAATTTTTAGTCAGATAAATCATAAAATATTACGGAAATGACATTTTAATTATTAAATGAGTCAAACAAAAATTCAACAGTCGTGACATTCCAATCAGATAAAATTGCAAAATATATGACGTTTTAGTCAGATAAAAACATTTTAATAAATAAGAACCAGACAGAAAATTAGCATTTGTGACATTTTAGTCTGATTAAAATGGTCCGATAAAAGAAATAACATTTTATATCAAGTACCAATTATACATATGACATAAAAAGCAAAAGTTATATTTTTAACAAAAATACAAAATACAATATATACTCCTAATATATAACTACGTACGTACTATTATTAATACATAGTAAAGATGCAAAAAAGAAAATTTACGCAGCTTGAATCAGAACACAATATGAGTTACGATAAAAAAAAAGAACTCTCCTTCGGTATTATCCAACTGACCGGCGACTCCTCCGTAGCGTGAAACACCCGGGGAGCGCAGGGGAAACTGTTTAATTTGAACTCCAGCTCTAACACAGCCTAAAACCCTCAACCTACACCTATAAATAGCAGCCTTAACCTGCGTTTTATTCACACCAAGAAAACGATCAGTTTAGCCCATATATATATACATATATACGTATATATATATATATACAAAATTTTCGACCCTTCGTTTTAGCAAGAACCGAGTCCTGAAAACACTCTACAAACCTTCCCCTTCGTGAGACGAATCCAACGGAGAAAGAATCGTGGAAAACAGACGTCGGAGTAGGGAGATACAGCTCGCCGGAGTTTCGCCGGGGAAAAACCTTCACGACGGAAAACGGAGGAGAAGGGACTGCCACCGCCGCCGCCGGACCGTCACAAACCTTCGCCGTCTCCAAACGAGTCTGCTAGCACCGCCGTTACGCCGTCCGACGCTAAAAGTGCTCTATTTTCGCTGAAAACGGTAAATAATAGAGATAAGGCTAAGTATTTGTGACACTCATATCTTGCTGTGTGTTTATCCGATTGGAGCGTATTATATCTCCTTGGAAAGATAGATCGGAGCTCTAAAGCTATTGTTCCAACTTCATTTACAATGCATTAATTAAAAGTTACAGATTAACCATATATTCACAAATGTTTCTGATTTCACTCCGAACTCGTGTAGAATTTGATGCGATGATATCTCGCTCTATTTTGTGCTGTTGAAAGCGTTTAATATCTCGATGGAAAGATCTTACCGAGTTCTAAAACTTGTCTTCAGGCTCTGGTTTCAAAATATCAAGGGATGATTGCCTAATTACTAAAATACACTGTATTTACGCTAAAAGTGCTCTATTTTAGCTAAAAACGCTAAATCATAGAGATAAGGCTAAGTATTTGTGACACTCATATCTTGCTCTGTGTTTATCCGTTTGGATCGTATTATATCTCGTTGGAAAGATTGATCGGATCTCTAAAGCTATTGTTCCAACTTCATTTACATCACATTAATTAGAAGATACAGATTAACGATATATTCACAAATGTTTCTGATTTCACTCCGAACTCGTGTAGAATTTGATGCGATCATATCTTCCTCTATTTTGTGCCGTTGAAAGCGTTTAATATAACGTTGGAAATATCATACCGAGTTCTAAAACATGTCTTCAGGCGCTGGTTTCAAAATATCAATGGTTGATTTCCTAATTACTAAAATACACTGTATTTACGCTACAAGTGCTCTATTTTCGCTGAAAACGCTAAATCATAGAAATAAGGCTAAGTATTTGATACACTCATATCTTGCTGTGTGTTTATCCATTTGGAGCGTATTATATCTATTTAGAAAGATAGATCGGAGCTATAAAGCTATTTTTCCAACTTCATTTACAATGCATTAATTAAAAGTTACAGATTAACCATATATTCACAAATGTTTCTGATTTCACTCCGAACTCGTGTAGAATTTGATGTGATCATATCTTGCTCTATTTTGTGCTGTTGTAAGCGTTTAATATCTCGTTAGAAAGATCTTAGCGAGTTCTAAAACTTGTCTTCAGGCGCTGGTTTCAAACTATCAAGGGATGATTGCCTGATTACTAAAATACACTGTATTTACGCTAAGAGTGCTCTATTTTCGCTGAAAACGCTAAATCATAGAGATAAGACTAAGTATTTGTGACACTCATATCTTGCTGTGTGTTTATCCGTTTGGAGCGTATTATATCTCGTTGGAAAGATAGATCGGAGTTCTAAAGCTATTGTTCCAACTTCATTTACAATGCATTAATTAAAAGTTACAGATTAACCATATATTCACAAATGTTTCTGATTTCACTCCGAACTCGTGTAGAATTTGATGAGATCATATATTGCTCTATTTTGTTCCGTAGAAAGCGTTTAATATCTCGTTTGAATGATCTTACCGAGTTCTAAAAGTTGTCTACAGGCGCTGGTTTCAATTTTTTTTTTGGGTGAACTGTATGTATATTAGAAAGAAACACCCAAAGAGAAGGGGGTTTGAGAATGTACAAACACAAAGGAAACAAAAATGCAAGTTGTCCACATTCGGACAACCCTAGAAAAAGCACAACCTGCCCAAAAAGACAACAGCCCAGTCCACAAGGAGCAAGGGAGCAAAAACAAGCCAAACAAGCAGCCCAAAAACAACAACCAAAAGCCCCTCACCCAAAAGGGATCACACGAGGAGCTAAAGCTTACAAATTGACAAGCTCAAAAGGGTAAAGGCTATACAAGATCTTGTAAGTGATATACTGAATTCTAGCAAAAACATCATCCTTCGGCAGGCCAGCGGGCTTTCTGGAAGTGTTGGCATGCGGGACACCTTCGGGCAAGATCTGCACAATCCCGGGCCATCGTAGGCCAGAAGTAGCCCTGGATTATTAGCCTTCGGGGCATGGAGAAGGGTCCCTGGTGAGCTGAGCAAGTGCCACTGTGTACTTCCTCCATTGCTACTTCGGCTAAGAGTGTCACAAATACTTAGCCTTATCTCTATGATTTAGCGTTTTCAGCGTAAATAGAGCACTTTTAGCGTAAATACAGTGTATTTTAGTAATTAGGAAATCATCCCTTGATATTTTGAAACCAGCGCCTGAAGACAAGTTTTAGAACTCGTAAAGATGTTTCCAACGAGATATAAAACGCTTTCAACGGCACAAAATAGAGCAAGATATGATCGCATCAAATTCTACACGAGTTCGGAGTGAATCAGAAACATTTGTGAATATATGGTTAATCTGTGACTTTTAATTAATGCATTGTAAATGAAGTTGGAACAATAGCTTTAGAGCTTCGATCTATATTTCCAACGAGATATAATACGCTCGAAACGGATAAACACACAGCAAGATATGAGTGTCACAAATACTTAGCCTTATCTCTATGATTTAGCGTTTTCAGCGAAAATAGAGCACTTTTAGCGTAAAGACTGTGTATTTTTGAAACTAGGCAATCATCCCTTGATATTTTGAAACCAGCGCCTGAAGACAAGTTTTAGAAATCGGTATGATGTTTCCAACGAGATATAAAACGCTTTGAACGGCACAAAATAGAGCAAGATATGGTCGCATAAAATTCTACACGAGTTCCGAGTAAAATCAGAAACATTTGTGAATATATGGTTAATCTGTAACTTTTAATTAATGCATTGTAAATGAAGTTGGAACAATAGCTTTAGAGCTCCGATCTATCTTTCCATCGACAAGCTTTCCATCGACAAGTTTCTGCTCTATTTGGAAAGCCAATCTCCTTACTAATGGGGTCTGACCAACCTGCTGCCGCGGTTGTGCCACCTGCTGCCGCGAAACCTGCCCAGGGGACTGCCAAGCCTGCTGCCACAGTTTCTGTTCCTCGGCCTGCTGGACAGCCTACAAAACTAGTGGATAAATCCTCTGAAGATGTGTTGGAAGATGTTGTGAGGGTTGTCATTGATGAAAATGATGTAAGGCAAAATGATGTTGTCACTAAATGTGAGGTGATAAACGGTAAGACGCTTAAGTTAGGTGTCAAACCGTTTAGATTCGTGCATGATAGTGTAATTAGAGTGGATACTTCACTCCGACTTACGGATGATTTGGATAAGAAGGGCTTAACTTTCACAGCCAAATGTCTTGAAGGTTTGCCGGGAGTTACAAAGAAAAAAGGGGAAGTTTGCTTTGACTCAAAGTTCACTACTCCTTTCCGATTATTTTTTGGGATTAAATAGGGGAATTTAGTGTTTGTTGGTGGTGGAGCTTCTTTAAGCTATTATTGATCCTTATGTTCAATATTCTGATTTGTGAGGGGTAGTCTTGTTTTTGTGGTATCCTATGTATTTGGGATATGCACTATGTTTGTAACATTGACTTGTTATTTTCTTTGGGTGTTAATATATACTTTACATTTCATCCAAAAAAAAATAGAACTTGGTAAGATCTTTCCAACGAGATATTAAACGCTTTCAATGACAAAAATAAAGCAAGATATGATCGCATTTGTTTATATATGGTTAATCTGTAACTTTTAATTAATGCATTGTAAATGAAGTTGGAACAATAGCTTTAGAGCTCCGATCTATCTTTCCAACGAGATATAATACGCCCCAAACGGATAAACACACAGCAGGATATGAGTGTCACAAATACTTAGCCTTATCTCTATGATTTAGCGTTTTCAGCTAAAATAGAGCACTTTTAGCGTAAATACAGTGTATTGTAGTAATTAGGAAATAATCCCTTGATTTTTTGAAACCTGCGCCTAAAGACAAGTTTTATAACTCGGTATGATCTTTCAAACGAGATATTAAACGCTTTCAATGGCACAACAAAGAGCAAGATGTGATCGCATCAAATTCTACACGAGTTCGGAGTGAAATCAGAAACATTTGTGAATATATGGTTAATATGTAACTTTTAACTAATGCATTGTAAATGAAGTTGGAACAATAGTTTTAGAGCTCCGATCTATCTTTCCAACGAGATATAATACGCTCCAAACGGATACACACACAGCCAGATATGAGTGTCACAAATACTTAGCCT
>CAMAPE010000071.1:2190000-2200000 GCA_945859875.1 Cuscuta europaea | reverse complement strand
TCATAAACATTTGTGAATATATGGTTAATCTGTAACATTTAATTAATCCATTGTAAATGAAGTTGGAACAATAGATTTAGATCTCCGATCTATCTTTCCAACGAGATATAATACGCTCCAAACGGATAAACACACAGCAAGATATGAGTGTCACAAATACTTAGCCTTATCTCTATGATTTAGCGTTTTCAGCCAAAATAGAGCACTTTTAGCTTAAATACAGTGTATTTTAGTAATTAGGCAATCATCCCTTGATACTTTGAAACCCGCGCCTGAAGACAAATTTTAGAACTCGGTAAGATCTTTCCATCGGGATATTAAACGCTTTCAACGGCACAAAATAGAGCAAGATATGATCGCATCAAATTCTACACGAGTTCGGAGTAAAATCAGAAACATTTGTGAATATATGGTTAATCTGTAACTTTTAATTAATGCATTGTAAATGAAGTTGGAACAATAGCTTTAGAGATCCGATCTATCTTTCCAACGAGATATAATACGCCCAAAACGAATAAACACACAGCAGGATATGAGTGTCACAAATACTTAGCCTTATCTGTATGATTTAGCGTTTTCAGCGAAAATAGAGCACTTTTAGCGTAAATACAGTGTATTTTAGTAATTAGGCAATCATCCCTTGATATTTCGAAACCAGTGCCTGAAGACAAGTTTTAGAACTCGGTAAGATCTCTCCAACGAGATATTAAACGCTTTCAACGGCAAGAAATAGAGCAAGATATGATCGCATCAAATTCTACACGAGTTCGTAGTAAAATCAGAAACATTTGTGAATATATGGTTAATCTGTAACTTTTAATTAATGCATTGTAAATGAAGTTGGAACAATAGCTTTAGAGATCCGATCTATCTTTGCAACGAGAAATAATACGCCCAAAACGAATAAACACACAGCAGTATATGAGTGTCACAAATACTTAGCCTTATCTCTGTGATTTAGCGTTTTCAGTGAAAATAGAGCACTTTTAGCGTAAATACAGTGTATTTTAGTAATTAGGCAATCATCCCTTTATATTTCGAAACCAGCGCCTGAAGACAAGTTTTAGAACTCTCCAACGAGATATTAAACGCTTTCAACGGCATAAAATAGAGCAAGATATGATCGTATCAAATTCTACAGGAGTTCGGAGTGAAATCAGAAACATTTGTGAATATATGGTTAATCTGTAACTTTTAATTAATGCATTGTAAATGAAGTTGGAACAATAGCTTTAGAGCTCCGATCTATCTTTCCAACTAAATATAATACGCTCAAAACTGATAAACACACAGCAAGATATGAGTGTCACAAATACTTAGCCTTATCGCTATGATTTAGCGTTTTCAGCGAAAATAGAGCACTTTTAGCGTAAATACTGTGTATTTTAGTAATTAGGCAATCATCCCTTGACAGTTTAAAACCAGAGCCTGAAGACATTTTTTAGAACTCGATAATATCTTTCCAACGAGATATTAAACGCTTTCAACGGCACAAAATAGAGCAAGATATGATCGCATCAAATTCTACACCAGTTCGGAGTGAAATCAGAAACATTTGTCAATATATGGTTAATCTGTAACTTTTAATTAATTCATTGTAAATTAAGTTGGAACAATAGCTTTAGAGCTCCGATCTATCTTTGCAACGAGATATAATACGCTCCAAACGAATAAACACACAGCAAGATATGAGTGTCACCAATACTTAGACTTATCTCTATGATTTAGCGTTTTCAGCGAAAATAGAGCAGCTTTAGCGAAAATACAGTGTATTTTAGTAATTAGGCAATCATCCCTTGATATTTTGAAACCAGCGCCTGAAGACCAAGACAACACTTATCAGTACCTGACCTAACTTGGTTAAGAGATCATCCCCCAAACCAGGTGATTGGACAGATCAGAAGTAGAGTACAAACCAGATCTGCTACAACCAGAAGAGAAGCAATGCTTGCCTGCTACATATCTCAGATGGAACCCATGACTTTAGAGGAAGCTCTTGCAGACTCAGATTGGATCAATGCAATGCAAGAAGATCTTACTCAGTTTGAAACAAACAAAGTGTGGGAACTTGTCCCTAGGCCTCAACATCAGAATGTCATTGGAAGTAAATGGGTATTCAAGAACAAAGCAGATGAAGAAGGCAACATTGTAAGGAATAAGGCTAGGCTGGTAGCCAAGAGATACTGCCAAGAAGAAGGAATAGATTTTGATGAGACATTTGCACCAGTTGCCAGACTTGAAGCCATCAGAATCTTCCTAGCCTATGCTGCCTTCAACAACATCAAGGTCTACCAGATGGATGTCAAGAGTGCATTCCTCAATGGAGATCTTGAAGAAGAGGTTTATGTGGAACAACCACCAGATTTTGTCATTCCTACTGACTCCTTCTGTGTCTACAAGCTTAAAAAGGCCCTTTATGGTCTTAAGCAAGCTCCCAGAGCATGGTATGACACAATGTCCCTATTCCTAGTAAACCATGGGTTTACTAAGGGAAAGGGTGACAAAACTTTATTTCAAATCTCTGTTGCTAACCATATTTTGCTAGTACAAATATATGTTGATGATATTATATTTGGAAGCACTAATGCAGAGTTATGTAAGAAGTTTTCTCAAGTGATGCAGAGTCAATTTGAAATGAGTATCATGGGAAAGCTCAGCTACTTCCTAGGACTACAAGTCAAACAGGTTCCAGAAGGAATCTTTATCAATCAAGGAAAGTACACCAGCGACCTGATCAAGAAGTTTGGAGTGGAAGGCAAATCCTCAGTGAAAATTCCCATGAACACCTCACAAGGAATTGGTCCAGATGATGAAGGAAAAGATGTCGATGCAACAACCAACAGAAGAATCATAGGATCTCTACTTTATCTAACTGCAAGTGGACCAGATATCTCATTCTCTGTTGGAATCTGTGCCAGATACCAATCAAAGCCCAATGAGAGCCATCTAAGCGCTGCTAAAAGAATCATCAGATATATCAAAGGAAATCCAAATGCAGGCCTATGGTATCCCAAGGGAGGTAACTTTGAACTAATTGGTTACTCTGACTCAGATTTTGCAGGATGCAGGTTAGACAGGAAGAGCACCTCTGGTCACTACCAAATACTAGGTGGGAGACTTGTTTCCTGGTTTAGCATGAAACAGAATTCAATCTCAACAAGTACAGCAGAAGCTGAGTACATTGCAGCTGGGAGTTGATGTGCTCAGTTACTATGGATGAAGCAACAACTGAAGGATTATGGCATTCAAGCAAAGGAGATCAAGTTGCTCTATGACAACACCAGTACCATTGCAATCACTCAAAATCCAGTACTTCATTCCAGGACAAAGCACATTGAGATCAGACATCACTTCATCAGAGATCATGTGGAGAAGAAACATATCTGTATGGAGCACGTACCTACAGAAGATCAGCTAGCGGATATTCTAACCAAGCCTTTACCAGAGGCAAGGTTCAACAAGCTAAGGGAAGAACTGGGAATGATGGATGATCTTCCCAGAGATGCATGAACCAGAGTTACTGTGGACCAGAACTGCCTTTTGGAACAGAAAACCTTACGTCAGAGTACCCCCATATCTGATCACCAGAGTACCCTTCATCAGAGAACCCCATTCTCTGATACAGGGATCCTTATCTATAGTCCATCAGAGATCCATGTGGACTTAGTTATTTTTCGAGGAATGGGCAAGACCTTTTGACTTGAACAGGTCTTTTACCAGATTACCCCTGATTATTATTCCGTTAACGGAAACGTTTTTCCGCCCACATTTCTTTAAATGATACCTCGAAATCGTAAATAATCTCAAACGTCCACTAACCCAAAACCATTTATACCCACCTTCTTCAACCTAAATCGCTACTGCTATTCATCTCTCTAAACGTACAACCTTCAAACTCCTAAATCTCCAGAATCTTTCAGAAATCCCTCAGAAAATGAACTTCATCAACATCAACGACCTCACTAAGGAGGAAGCTAAGGCTATTATTGCCAACGTGGTAACTGGCATGAAGGTGGACATGCCAGCACTGCCACTTCTTGCAGAAAACCAGAAGTGCATGGCAAAACTCATCCAAGGGATGAATGAGTCTCAACTGAGCAAGATTGTTGCTCATCCCTACGAAGAGTTCAGCACGAGAGATGCGGCTGAATTCTACCTGAATGCCACCATCACCAAGAGCGGAGTTCACTCCCAGGTGCAGGGAAAAACCATCTCTCTCAATGCTGATGCTCTCAATGAGTTCTTTGGAGTCCAACTGGACTCTCAAGATCCTGAGACTCCCACTCTCATTGACCTAGAGTCGGTGGATGTCTCGGTTGAAGCGTTTGCCCAGACCTACTGACGCCCTGAGGCCGCCAATTTTGTGCCGTTAAAAGCGTTTATTATCTCGTTGGAAAGAACTTACCGAGTTATAAAACTTGTCTTCAGGCGCTGGTTTAAAAATATCAAGGGATGATTGCCTAATTACTAAAGTACACTGTATTTACGCTAAAAGTGCTCTATTTTCGCTGAAAACGCTAAATCATAGAGATAAGGCTGAGTATTTGTGACACTCATATCTTGCTGTGTGTTTATTCGTTTGGAGCGTATTACATCTCGTTGGAAAGATAGATCGGAGCTCTAATGCTATTGTTCCAACTTAATTTACAATGCATTAATTAAAAGTTACAGATTAACCATATATTGACAAATGTTTCTGACTTCACTCCAAACTGGTGTAGAATTTGATGCGATCATATCTTGCTCTATTTTGTGCCGTTGAAAGCATTTAATATCTCGTTGGAAAGATATTATCGAGTTCTAAAACATGTCTTCAGGCGCTGGTTTCAAAATATCGAGGGATGATTGCCTAATTACTAAAATACACAGTATGTACGCTAAAAGTGCTCTATTTTCTTGAGTTCATCACTACTCTTTGACCATCCAAAGAGTTTAACTATACAAGCAAAAAGGTGTGCAAAATTGGAGGTTATTCAAAGATTGGATAACCCATCACCTCCAAAAGAAAACCAGAGAGGCTGGTTAGCATTCTATGCAAAGCCGATCACAAAAACCAAGGTGATGGGCTAGTGAATGTCAAAAAACCACCAAGTCATGTGGATAGATGCTATACAAAATTTTATAGACAATATACTTGATTCGAGCGAATATATCTTCAACTTTAGGGGAAGTGCCATCAAACTTGATAGCATTCCTAGTTCTCCAAATGTGGTAAACCGAGAAGCAAAATGCAATCCTTGTTGCTTTAGCTTTTATGGTGGCTCCACTTATCTCTTTCTTAATCCATTTGACCGAGCTTGAAAGTGTGCTCATAAGCCGCGGCAAAATGCGATCACTTCTCTCTTCAGGCGCTGGTTTCAAAATATCAAGGGATGATTGGCTAATTACTAAAATGCACTGTATTTACGCTAAAAGTGCTCTATTTTCACTGAAAACGCTAAATCATAGAGATAAGGCTAAGTATTTGTGACACTCATATCTTGCTATGTGTTTATCCGTTTGGATCGTATTATATCTAGTTGGAAAGATAGATCGGACGCCCTAAAGCTATTGTTCCAACTTCATTTACAATGCATTAATTAAAAGTTACAGATTAACCATATATTCACAAATGTTTCTGATTTCACTCCGAACTCGTGTAGAATTTGATGCGATCATATCTTGCTCTATTTTGTGCCGTTGAAAGCGTTTAATATCACGTTGGAAAGATCTTACCGATTTCTAAAACTTGTCTTCAGTCGCCGGTTTCAAAATATCAAGGGATGATTGCCTAATTACTAAAATACACTTTATTTATGCTAAAAGTGCTCTATTTTCGCTGAAAACGCTAAATCATAGAGATAAGGCTAAGTATTTGTGACACTCATATCGTATTATATCTCGTAGGAAAGATAGATCGGAGCTCTAAATCTATTATTCCAACTTCATTTACAATGCATTAATTAAAAGTTACAGATTAACCATATATTCATAAATGTTTCTGATTTCACTCTGAACTCGTGTAGAATTTGATGTGATCACATCTTGCTCTATTTTGTGCCGTTGAAAGAGTTTAATATCTCGTTGGAAAGATCTTACCGAGTTCTAAAACTTGTCTTCAGGCGCTGGTTTAAAAATATCAAGGGATTATTGCCTAATTACTAAAATACACTGTATTTACGCTAAAAGTGCTCTATTTTCGCTGAAAACGCAAAATCATAGAGATAAGGCTAAGTATTTGTGACACTCGTATCTTGCTGTGTGTTTATCCGTTTGGAGCGTATTATATCTCGTTGGAAAGATAGATCGGAGCTCTAAAACTATTGTGACACTCATATCTTGCTGTGTGTTTATCCGTTTGGAGCGTATTATATCTCGTTGGAAAGATAGATCGGTGCTCTATAGCTATTGTTCGAACTTCATTTACAATGCATTAATTAAAAGTTACAGATTAACCATATATTCACAAATGTTTCTGATTTCACTCCGAACTCGTGTAGAATTTGATGCGATCATATCTTGCTTTATTTGGTGCCGTTGAAAGCGTTTTATATCTCGTTGGAAACATCTTACCGAGTTCTAAAACTTGTCTTCAGGCACTGGTTTCAAAATATCAAGGGATGATTTCCAAATTACTAAAATACACTGTATTTACGCTAGAAGTGCTCTATTTTCGCTGAAAACGCTAAATCATAGAGATAAGGCTAAGTATTTGTGACACTCATATCTAGCTGTGTGTTTATCCGTTTGGAGCGTATTATATCTCGTTGGAAAGATAGATCGGATCTCTAAAGCTATTGTTCCAACTTAATTTAGAATGCATTAATTAAAAGTTACAGATTAACCATATATTGACAAATGTTTCTGATTTCACTCCGAACTGGTGTAGAATTTGATGCGATCATATCTTGCTCTATTTTGTGCCGTTGAAAGCGTTTAATATCTCGTTAGAAAGATATTATCGAGTTCTAAAACATGTCTTCAGGCGCTGGTTTCAAAATATCAAGGGATGATTGCCTAAATTCAAAAATACACAGTATTTACGCTAAACGTGCTCTATTGTCGCTGAAAACGCTAAATCATAGAGATTAGGCTATGTATTTGTGACACTCATATCTTGCTGGGTGTTTATCCGTTTCGAGCGTATTATATCTCGTTAGAAATATAGATCAGAGCTCTAAAGCTATTGTTCCAACTTAATTTACAATTCATTAATTAAAAGTTACAGATTAACCATATATTCACAAATGTTTCTGATTTCACTCCGAACTCGTGTAGAACTTGATGCGATCATATCTTGCTCTATTTTGTGCCGTGGAAAGCGTTTAATATCTCGTTGGAACGATCTTACCGAGTTCTAAAACTTGTCTTTTGGCGCTGGTTTCAAAATATCAAGGGATGATTGCCTAATTACTAAAATACACTGTATTTACGCTAAGAGTGCTCTATTTTCGCTGAAAACGCTAAATCATAGAGATAAGGCTAAGTATTTGTGACACTCATATCCTGCTGTGTGTTTATCCGTTTTGGGCGTTTTATATCTCGTTGGAAAGATAGATCGGAGCTGTAAAGCTATTGTTCCAACTTCATTTACAATGAATTAATTAAAAGTTACAGATTAACCATATATTCACAAATGTTTCTGATTTCACTCCGAACTCGTGTAGAATTTGATGCGATCATATCTTGCGCTATTTTGTGCCGCTGAAAACGTTTAATATCTCGTTGGAAAGATCATACCGAGTTCTAGAACTTGTCTTCAGGCTCTGGTTTCAGAATATCAATGGATGATTGCCTAATTACTAAAATACACTGTATTTACGCTAAAAGTGCTCTATTTTCGCTGAAAACGCTAAATCATAGAGATAAGGCTAAGTAGTTGTGACACTCATATCTTGCTGTGTGTTTATCCGTTTGGAGCGTATTATATCTCGTTGGAAAGATAGATCGGAGCTCTAAAGCTATTGTTCCAACTTCATTTACAATGCAATAATCAATAGTTACATATTAACCATATATTCACAAATGTTTCTGATTTCACTCCGAACTCGTGTAGAATTTGAGGCGATCACATCTTGCTCTATTTTGTGCCGTTGAAAGCGTTTTATATCTCGTTGGAAACATCTTACCGAGTTCTAAAACTTGTCTTCAGGCGCTGGTTTCAAAATATCAAGAGATGATTGCTAAATTACTAAAATACACTGTATTTACGCTAAATGTGCTCTATTTTCGCTGAAAACGCTAAATCATAGAGATAAGGCTAATTATTTGTGACACTCATATCTTGCTGTGTGTTTATCCGTTTGGAGCGTATTATATCTCGTTGGAAAGATAGATCGGATCTCTAAAGCAATTGTTCCAACTTTATTTACAATTCATTAATTAAAAGTTACAGATGAAACATATATTCACAAATGTTTCTGATTTCACTCCGAACTCGTGTAGAATTTGATGCGATCATATCTTGCTCTATTTTGTGCCGTTGAAAGCGTTTTATATCTCGTTGGAAACATCTTACCGAGTTCTAAAACTTGTCTTCAGGCGCTGGTTTCAAAATATCAAGAGATGATTGCTAAATTACTAAAATACACTGTATTTACGCTAAATGTGCTCTATTTTCGCTGAAAACGCTAAATCATAGAGATAAGGCTAATTATTTGTGACACTCATATCTTGCTGTGTGTTTATGCGTTTGGAGCGTATTATATCTCGTTGGAAAGATAGATCGGATCTCTAAAGCAATTGTTCCAACTTTATTTACAATTCATTAATTAAAAGTTACAGATGAAACATATATTCACAAATGTTTCTGATTTCACTCCGAACTCGTGTAGAATTTGATGCGATCATATCTTGCTCTATTTTGTGCCGTTGAAAGCGTTTAATATCTCGTTGGAAACATCTTACCGAGTTCTAAAACTTGTCTTTAGGCGCTGGTTTCAACATATCAAGGGATGATTGCCTAATTACTAAAATACAGTGTATTTACGCTAAAAGTGATCTATTTTAGCTGAAAACGCTAAATCATAGAGATAAGGCTAAGTATTTGTGACACTCATATCTTGCTGTGTGTTTATCCGTTTGGAGCGTATTATATCTCGTTGGAAAGATAGATCGGCGCACTAAAGCTATTGTTCCAACTTTATTTACAATGCATTAATTAAAAGTTACAGATTAACCATATATTCACAAATGTTTCTGATTTCACTCCGAGCTCGTGTAGAATTTGATGCGATCATATCTTGCTCTATTTTGTGCCGTTGAAAGCGTTTAATACTTCGTTGGAAAGATCTTACCGAGTTTTAAAACTTTTCTTCAGGCGCTGGTTTCAAAATATAAATGGATGATTTCCTAATTACTAAAATACACTGTATTTACGCAAAAAGTGCTCTATTTTCGCTGAAAACGATAAATCATTGAGATAAGGCTAAGTATTTGTGACACTCATATCTTGCTGTGTGTTTATCCGTTTGGAGCGTATTATATCTCGTTGGAAAGATAGATCGGAGCTCTAAAGCTATTGTTCCAACTTCATTTACAATGCATTAATCAATAGTTACATATTAACCATATATTCACAAATGTTTCTGATTTCACTCCGAACTCGTGTAGAATTTGAGGCGATCACATCTTGCTCTATTTTGTGCCGTTAAAAGCGTTTTATATCTCGTTGGAAACATCTTACCGAGTTCTAAAACTTGTCTTGAGGCGCTGGTTTCAAAATATCAAGAGATGATTGCTAAATTACTAAAATACACTGTATTTACGCTAAATGTGCTCTATTTTCGCTGAAAACGCTAAATCATAGAGATAAGGCTAATTATTTATGACACTCATATCTTGCTGTGTGTTTATCCGTTTGGAGCGTATTATATCTCGTTGGAAAGATAGATCGGATCTCTAAAGCAATTGTTCCAACTTTATTTAAAATTCATTAATTAAAAGTTACAGATGAAACATATATTCACAAATGTTTCTGATTTCACTCCGAACTCCTGTAGAGCTTGATGCGATCATATCT
>CAMAPE010000071.1:2177500-2185000 GCA_945859875.1 Cuscuta europaea | reverse complement strand
TCTTGCTGTGTGTTTATCCTTTTGGAGCGTATTATATCTCGTTGGAAAGATAGATCGGAGCTATAAATCTATTGTTCCAACTTCATTTACAATGCATTAATTAAAAGTTACAGATTAACCATATATTCACAAATGTTTCTGATTTCACTCCAAACTCGTGTAGAATTTGATGCGATCATATCTTGCTCTATTTTGTGCCGTTGAAAGCGTTTAATATCTCGTTGGAAAGATCCTACCGAGTTCTAAAACTTTTATTCAGGCTCTGGTTTCAGAATATCAAGGGATGATTGCCTAATTACTAAAATACACTGTATTTACGCTAAAAGTGCTCCATTTTCGCTGAAAACGCTCAATCATAGAGATAAGGTTAAGTATTTGTGACACTCATATCTTACTGTGTGTTTATCCGTTTGGAACGTATTATATCTCGTTGGAAAGATAGATCGGAGCTCTAAAGCTATTGTTCCAACTTCATTTACAATGCATTAATTAAAAGTTACAGATTAACCATATATTCACAAATGTTTCTGATTTCACTCCGAACTCGTGTAGAATGTGATGCGATCATATCATGCTCTATATTGTGCCGTTGAAAGCGTTTAATATCTCGTTGAAAATATCTTACCGAGTTCTAAAAGTTGTCTTCGGGCTCTGGTTTCATAATATCAAGGGATGATTGCCTAATTACTACAATACACTGTAGTTACGCTAAAAGTGCTCTATTTTCGCTGAAAACGCTGAATCATAGAGATAAGGCTAAGTATTTGTGACACTCATATCTTGCTGTGTGTTTATCCTTTGGAGCGTATTATATCTCGTTGGAAAGATAGATCGGAGATCTAAAGCTATTGTTCCAACTTCATTTACAATGCATTAATTAAAAGTTACAAATTAACCATATATTCACAAATGTTTCTGATTTCACTCCGAACTCGTGTAGAATTTGATGCGATCATATCTTGCTCAATTTTGTGCCGTTGAAAGCGTTTAATATCTCGTTGGAAAGATCCTACCGAGTTCTAAAACTTGTCTTCAGGCTCTGGTTTCAGAATATCAAGGGATGATTTCCTAATTACTAAAATACACTGTATTTACGCTAAAAGTGCTCTATTTTCGCTGAAAACGCTCAATCATAGAGATAAGGCTATGTATTTGTGACACTGATATCTTACTGTGTGTTTATCCGTTTGGAGCGTATTATATCTCGTTGGAAAGATAGATCGGAGCTCTAAAGCTATTGTTCCAACTTCATTTACAATGCATTAATTAAAAGTTACAGATTAACCATATATTCACAAATGTTTCTGATTTCACTCCGAACTCGTGTAGAATTTGATGCGATCATATCTGGCTCTATTTTGTGCCGTTGAGAGCGTTTAATATCTCGTTTGAAGGACCTTACCGCGTTCTAAAACTTGTCTTCTGGCGCTGGTTTCAAAATATCAAGGGATGATTGCCTAATTACTAAAATACACTGAATTTGCGCTAAAAGTGCTCTATTTTCGCTGAAAACGCTAAATCATAGAGATAAGGCTTAGTATTTGTGACACTCATATCTTGCTGTGTGTTTATCCGTTTGGAGCGTATTATATCTCGTTGGAAAGATAGATCGGCGCTCTAAAGCTATTGTTCCAACTTCATTTACAATGCATTAATTAAAAGTTACAGATTAACCATATATTCACAAATGTTTCTGATTTCACTCCGAGCTCGTGTAGACTTTGATGCGATCATATCTTGCTCTATTTTGTGCCGTTGAAAGCGTTTAATACTTCGTTGGAAAGATCTTACCGAGTTTTAAAACTTTTCTTCAGGCGCTGGTTTCAAAATATAAATGGATGATTGCCTAATTACTAAAATACACTGTATTTACGCAAAAAGTGCTCTATTTTCGCTGAAAACGATAAATCATAGAGATAAGGCTAAGTATTTGTGACACTCATATCTTGCTGTGTGTTTATCCGTTTGGAGCGTATTATATCTCGTTGGAAAGATAGATCGGAGCTCTAAAGCTATTGTTCCAACTTCGTTTACAATGCATTAATCAATAGTTACATATTAACCATATATTCACAAATGTTTCTGATTTCACTCCGAACTCGTGTAGAATTTGAGGCGATCACATCTTGCTCTATTTTGTGCCGTTGAAAGCGTTTTATATCTCGTTGGAAACATCTTACCGAGTTCTAAAACTTGTCTTCAGGCGCTGGTTTCAAAATATCAAGAGATGATTGCTAAATTACTAAAATACACTGTATTTACGCTAAATGTGCTCTATTTTCGCTGAAAACGCTAAATCATAGAGATAAGGCTAATTATTTGTGACACTCATATCTTGCTGTGTGTTTATCCGTTTGGAGCGTATTATATCTCGTTGGAAAGATAGATCGGATCTCTAAAGCAATTGTTCCCACTTTATTTACAATTCATTAATTAAAAGTTACAGATGAAACATATATTCACAAATGTTTCTGATTTCACTCCGAACTCGTGTAGAATTTGATGCGATCATATCTTGCTCTATTTGGTGCCGTTGAAAGCGTTTAATATCTCGTTGGAAACATCTTACCGAGTTCTAAAACTTGTCTTTAGGCGCTGGTTTCAACATATCAAGGGATGATTGCCTAATTACTAAAATACAGTGTATTTACGCTAAAAGTGATCTATTTTAGCTGAAAACGCTAAATCATAGAGATAAGGCTAAGTATTTGTGACACTCATATCTTGCTGTGTGTTTATCCGTTTGGAGCGTATTATATCTCGTTGGAAAGATAGATCGGCGCTCTAAAGCTATTGTTCCAACTTCATTTACAATGCATTAATTAAAAGTTACAGATTAACCATATATTCACAAATGTTTCTGATTTCACTCCGAGCTCGTGTAGAATTTGATGCGATCATATCTTGCTCTATTTTGTGCCGTTGAAAGCGTTTAATACTTCGTTAGAAAGATCTTACCGAGTTTTAAAACTTTTCTTCAGGCGCTGGTTTCAAAATATAAATGGATGATTGCCTAATTACTAAAATACACTGTATTTACGCAAAAAGTGCTCTATTTCGCTGAAAACGATAAATCATAGAGATAAGGCTAAGTATTTGTGACACTCATATCTTGCTGTGTGTTTATACGTTTGGAGCGTATTATATCTCGTTGGAAAGATAGATCGGAGCTCTAAAGCTATTGTTCCAACTTCATTTACAATGCATTAATTAAAAGTTACAGATAAAGCATATATTCACATATGTTTCTGATTTCACTCCGAACTCCTGTAGAGCTTGATGCGATCATATCTTGCTCTATTTTGTGCCGTTGAAAGCGTTTAATACTTCGTTAGAAAGATCTTACCGAGTTCTAACACATGTCTTCAGGCGCTGGTTTCAAAATATCAAGGGATGATTGCCTAATTACTAAAATACACTGTATTTACGCTTAAAGTGCTCCATTTTCGCTGAAAACGATAAATCATAGAGATAAGGCTAAGTATTGGTGACACTCATATCTCGCTGTGTGTTTATCCGTTTGGAGCGTGTTATATCTCTTTGGAAAGATAGATCGGAGCTCTAAAGATATTGTTCCAACTTCATTTACAATGCATTAATTAAAAGTTACGGATTAACCATATATTCACAAATGTTTCTGATTTCACTCCGAACTCGTGTAGAATTTGATGCGATCATATCTTGCTATTGGTCCAACTTCATTTACAATGCATTAATTAAAATTTATAGATTAACCATATATTCACAAATGTTTCTGATTTCACTCTGAACTCGTGTAGAATTTGATGTGATCACATCTTGCTCTATTTTGTGCCGTTGAAAGCGTTTAGTATCTCGTTGGAAAGATCTTACCGAGTTCTAAAACTTGTTTTCAGGCGCTGGTTTCAAAATATCAAGGATGATTGCTTAATTACTAAAATACACTGTATTTACGTTAAAAGTGCTCTATTTTCGCTGAAAACGCTAAATCATAGGGATAAGGCTAAGTATTTGTGACACTCATATCTTGTTGTGTGTTTACCTGTTTGGAGAGTATTACATCTCGTTGGAAAGATAGATCGGAGCTCTAAAGCTATTGTTCCAACTTCATTTACAATGCATTAATTAAAACTTACAAATTAATGATATATTCACAAATGTTTCTGATTTCACTCCGAACTTGTGTAGAATTTGATGCGATCATATCTTGCTCTATTTTGTGCCGTTCAAAGCGTTTAATATCTCGTTGGAAATATCATACCGAGTTCTAAAACTTGTCTTCAGGCGTTGGTTTCAAAATATCAATGGATGATTGCCTAATTACTAAAATACACTGTATTTACGCAAAAAGTGCTCTATTTTCGCTGAAAACGCTAAATCATAGTGATAAGGCTAAGTGTTTGTGACACTCATATCTTGTGTGTTTATCCATTTGGAGCGTATTATATCTCGTTGGAAAGATAGATCGGAGCTCTAAAGCTATTGTTCCAACTTCATTTACAATGCATTAATTAAAAGTTACAGATTAAGCATATATTCACATATGTTTCTGATTTCACTCCGAACTCCTGTAGAGCTTGATGCGATCATATCTTGCTCTATTTTGTGCCGTTGAAAGCGTTTAATACCTCGTTAGAAAGATCTTACCGAGTTCTAACACATTTCTTCAGGCGCTGGTTTCAAAATATCAAGGGATGATTGCCTAATTACTAAAATACACTGTATTTACGCTTAAAGTGCTCCATTTTCGCTGAAAACGATAAATCATAGAGATAAGGCTAAGTATTGGTGACACTCATATCTCGCTGTGTGTTTATCCGTTTGGAGCGTGTTATATCTCTTTGGAAAGATAGATCGGAGCTCTAAAGATATTGTTCCAACTTCATTTACAATGCATTAATTAAAAGTTACGGATTAACCATATATTCACAAATGTTTCTGATTTCACTCCGAACTCGTGTAGAATTTGATGCGATCATATCTTGCTATTGTTCCAACTTCATTTACAATGCATTAATTAAAATTTATAGATTAACCATATATTCACAAATGTTTCTGATTTCACTCTGAACTCGTGTAGAATTTGATGTGATCACATCTTGCTCTATTTTGTGCCGTTGAAAGCGTTTAGTATCTCGTTGGAAAGATCTTACCGAGTTTTAAAACTTGTCGTCAGGCGCTGGTTTCAAAATATCAAGGGATGATTGCCTAATTATTATTATTATTATTATTATTATTATTATTATTATGATTATTATTATTATTATTATTATGATTATTATTATTATTATTATCATTATTATTATCATTATTATTATCATTATTACTATTATTATCATTATTATTATTATTATTATTATTATTATTATTATTATTATTATTATTATTATCATTGTTATTATTATCATTGTTATTATTATCATTTTTATTATTATCATTGTTATTATTATCATTGTTATTATTATCATTTTATTATTATCATTATTATTATCGTTATTATTATTATCATTATTATTATTATCATTATTATTATCATTATTATTATTATTATCATTATTATTATCATTATTATTATTATTTTTATTATCATTATTATTATTATTATTATTATTCATATTATTATTGTTATTATTATTGTTATTATTATTATTATTATTAATATTACTATTATAATTATTATTACTATTATTATTATTACTATTATTATTATTATTACTATTATTATTATTACTATTATTATTATTACTATTATTATTACTATTATTATTAGTATTATTATTACTATTATTATTACTATTATTATTACTATTACTATTATTTATATTATTATTATTATCATCATCATCATCATCATCATTACTATTAATATTATTATTATTAGGGGTATTATTATTATTTTTATTTTATTATTATTATTATTATTATAATTATTATTATTATTATTATTATTCTTCTTCTTATTATTATTATTATAATTATTACAAATGTTTCTGATTTCACTCTGAACTCGTGTAGAATTTGATGCGATCATATCTTGCTCTATTTTGTGTCGTTGAAATTGTTTAATATCTCGTTGGAAAGATCTTACCGAGTTCTAAAACTTGTTTTCAGGCGCTGGTTTCAAAATATCAAGGATGATTGCTTAATTACTAAAATACACTGTATTTACGTTAAAAGTGCTCTATTTTCGCTGAAAACGCTAAATCATAGGGATAAGGCTAAGTATTTGTGACACTCATATCTTGTTGTGTGTTTACCTGTTTGGAGAGTATTACATCTCGTTGGAAAGATAGATCGGAGCTCTAAAGCTATTGTTCCAACTTCATTTACAATGCATTAATTAAAACTTACAAATTAATGATATATTCACAAATGTTTCTGATTTCACTCCGAACTTGTGTAGAATTTGATGCGATCATATCTTGCTCTATTTTGTGCCGTTCAAAGCGTTTAATATCTCGTTGGAAATATCATACCGAGTTCTAAAACTTGTCTTCAGGCGTTGGTTTCAAAATATCAATGGATGATTGCCTAATTACTAAAATACACTGTATTTACGCAAAAAGTGCTCTATTTTCGCTGAAAACGCTAAATCATAGTGATAAGGCTAAGTGTTTGTGACACTCATATCTTGTGTGTTTATCCATTTGGAGCGTATTATATCTCGTTGGAAAGATAGATCGGAGCTCTAAAGCTATTGTTCCAACTTCATTTACAATGCATTAATTAAAAGTTACAGATTAAGCATATATTCACATATGTTTCTGATTTCACTCCGAACTCCTGTAGAGCTTGATGCGATCATATCTTGCTCTATTTTGTGCCGTTGAAAGCGTTTAATACCTCGTTAGAAAGATCTTACCGAGTTCTAACACATGTCTTCAGGCGCTGGTTTCAAAATATCAAGGGATGATTGCCTAATTACTAAAATACACTGTATTTACGCTTAAAGTGCTCCATTTTCGCTGAAAACGATAAATCATAGAGATAAGGCTAAGTATTGGTGACACTCATATCTCGCTGTGTGTTTATCCGTTTGGAGCGTGTTATATCTCTTTGGAAAGATAGATCGGAGCTCTAAAGATATTGTTCCAACTTCATTTACAATGCATTAATTAAAAGTTACGGATTAACCATATATTCACAAATGTTTCTGATTTCACTCCGAACTCGTGTAGAATTTGATGCGATCATATCTTGCTATTGTTCCAACTTCATTTACAATGCATTAATTAAAATTTATAGATTAACCATATATTCACAAATGTTTCTGATTTCACTCTGAACTCGTGTAGAATTTGATGTGATCACATCTTGCTCTATTTTGTGCCGTTGAAAGCGTTTAGTATCTCGTTGGAAAGATCTTACCGAGTTTTAAAACTTGTCGTCAGGCGCTGGTTTCAAAATATCAAGGGATGATTGCCTAATTATTATTATTATTATTATTATTATTATTATTATTATTATGATTATTATTATTATTATTATTATTATTATGATTATTATTATTATTATTATCAT
>CAMAPE010000071.1:2152500-2167500 GCA_945859875.1 Cuscuta europaea | reverse complement strand
TAATTTTATAACGAATAGACAAAATTTTAGCATGCTGGAAGGATTATTATTATTTTTAATTATAAATGAATAAAATATAATTAGTTATGGATTATAATATATATATAATAAAATATTTACGCAAAAAATATAAAAAATAAAATTTCAGACCAGACCAGACCAAACTTGACCAAAACAAACCACACCAAAACAAACCAGACGAGACCAGACCAACAAATTACGGTCGAAATAAAAACATCGTTAGAGCTCCGATCTATCTTTCCAACGAGATATAATACGCTCTGAACGGATAAACACACAGTAAGATATGAGTGTCACAAATACTTAGCCTTATCTCTATTATTTAGCAATTTCAACGAAAATATAGCACTTTTAGCGTAAATACAGTGTATTTTAGTAATTAGGCAATCATTCCTTGATATTTTGAAACCAGCGGCTGAATACAAGTTCTAGAACTCGGTAAGATCTCCCCAACGAGATATTTAACGCTTTCAGTGGCACAAAATAGAGCAAGATATGATCGCATCAAATTCTACACGAGTTCGGAGTGAAATCAGAAACATTTGTGAATATATGGTTAATCTGTGAGTTTTAATTAATGCATTGTATATTAAGTTGGAAAATAGCTTTAGAGCTCCGATCTATCTTTCCAACGAGATATAATACGCTCCAAACGGATAAACACACAGCAAGATATGAGTGTCACAAATACTTAGCCTTATCTCTATGATTTAGCGTTTTCAGCGAAAATAGAGCACTTTTAGCGTAAATACAGTGTATTTTAGTAATTAGGCAATCATCCCTTGATATTTTGAAACCAGCGCCTGAAGACAAGTTTTAGAACTCGGTGAGCTTTCCAACGAGATATTAAATGCTCTCAACGGCAAAAAATAGGGCAAGATATGATCGCATCAAATTCTACCCGAGTTCAGAGTGAAATCAGAAACATTTGTGAATATATGGTCAATCTGTAACTTTTAATTAATGCATTGTAAATGACGTTGGAACAATAGCTTTAGAGCTCAGATCTATCTTTCCAACGAGATATAATACGCTCCAAACGGATAAACACACAGCAAGATATGAGTGTCACAAATACTTAGCCTTATCTCTATGATTTAGCGTTTTCAACGAAAATAGAGCACTTTTAGCGTAAATACAGTGTACTTTAGTAATTAGGCAATCATCCCTTGATATTTTGAAACCACCGCCTGAAGAAAAGTTTTAGAACGTGGTAAGATCTTTCCAACGACATATTAAACGCTTTCAACGGCACAAAATAGAGCAAAATATGATCGCATCAAAGTCTACACGAGTTCGGAGTGAAATCTGAAACATTTGTGAATATCTGGTTAATCTGTAACTTTTAATTAATTCATTGTAAATGAAGTTAGAACAATAGCTTTAGAGCTCCGATCTATCTTTCCAACGACATATAATACACTCCAAACGGATAAACCCACAGCAAGATATGAGTGTCATAAATACTTAGCCTAAACTCTATGATTTAGCGTTTTCAGCGAAAAGAGAGCACTTTTAGCGTAAATACAGTGTATTTGAGTAATCAGGCAATCATCCCTTGATATTTTGAAACCAGCGCCTTAAGACAAGTTTTAGAACTCGGTAAGATCTTTCCAACGAGATACTAAAAGCTTTCAACGGCACAAAATAGAGCATGATATGATCGCATCAAATTCGACACGAGTTCGGAGTGAAATCAGAAATATTTGTGAATATATGGTTAATCTGTAACTTTTAATTAATGCATTGTAAATGAAATTGGAACAATAGCTTTAGGTTGTTTTTACTTGTTTTTACCAGAACAGACCAGACCAGACCAGACCAGATCATATTTTATTATTATTATTATTATTATTATTATTAATATTATTATTATTATTATTATTATTATTATCATTATCATTATTATTATTATTATTATTATTATTATTATTAATATTATTATTATTATTATTATTAGTATTATTATTATTATTATTACTATTACTATTATTATTATTACTATTATTATTATTATTATTATTATTATTATTATTATTATTATTATTATTCTTATTATTAAACGCATTAAACGGCACAAAATAGAGCATGATATGATCACATCACATTCTACACGAGTTCGAAGTGAAATCAGAAACATTTGGGAATATATGGTTAATCTGTAACTTTTAATTGATGCATTGTAAATGAAGTTGGGACAATAGATTTAGAGCTCCGATCTATCTTTCCAACGAGATATAATACGCTCCAAACGGATAAACACACAGCAAGATATGAGTGTCACAAATACTTAGCCTTATCTCTATGATTTTGCGTTTTCAGCGAAAATAGAGCACTTTTAGCGTAAATACAGTGTATTTTAGTAATTAGGCAATCATGCCTTGATATTTTTAAACCAGCGTCTGAAGACAAGTTTTAGAACTCGGTAAGATCTTTCCAACGAGATATTAAACTCTTTCAACGGCACAAAATAGAGCAAGATGTGATCGCATCAAATTCTACACGAGTTCGGATTGAAATCAGAAACATTTGTGAATATATCGATAATCTGTAACTTTTAATTAATACATTGTAAATGAAGTTGAAACAATAGCTTTAGACCTCCGATCTATCTATCCAACGAGATATAATACGCTCCAAACGGATAAACACACAGCGAGATATGAGTGTCACCAATACTTAGCCTTATCTCTATGATTTATCGTTTTCAGCGAAAATAGAGCACTTTAAGCGTAAATACAGTGTATTTTAGTAATTAGGCAATCATCCCTTGATATTTTGAAACCAGCGCCTGAACACATGTGTTAGAACTCGGTAAGATCTTTGTAACGAGGTATTAAACGCTTTCAACGGCACAAAATAGAGCAAGATATGATCGCATCAAGCTCTACAGGAGTTCAGAGTGAAATCAGAAACATATGTGAATATATGGTTAATCGGTAACTTTTAATTAATGCATTGTAAATGAATTTGGAACAATAGCTTTAGAGCTCCGATCTATCTTTCCAACGAGATATAATACGCTCCAAACGTATAAACACACAGCAAGATATGAGTGTCACAAATACTTTTAGCGTGAAGACAAGTTTTAGAAATCATTAGGCAATCATCCCTTGATATTTTGAAACCAGCGCCTGAAGACAAGTTTTAGAAATCGGTAGGAGCTTTCCAACGAGATATTAAACGCTTTCAACGGCACAAAATAGAGCTAGATATGATCGCATCAAATTCTACACGAGTTCGGAGTGAAATCAAAAACATTTGTGAATATATCGTTAATCTGTAACTTTTAATTAATGCATTGTAAATGAAGTTGGAACACTAGTTTTAGAGCTCCGATCTATCTTTCCAACGAGATATAATACGCTCCAAACGTATAAACACACAGCAAGATATGAGAGTCACAAATACTTAGCCTTATCTCTATGATTTATCGTTTTCAGCGAAAATAGAGCACGTTTTGCGTAAATACAGTGTATTTAGTAATTAGGCAATCATCCATTTATATTTTGAAACCAGCGCCTGAAGAAAAGTTTTAAAACTCGGAAAGATCTTTCCAACGAGGTATTAAGCGCTTTCAACGGCACAAAATAGAGCAAGATATGATCGCATCAAATTCTACACGAGCTCGGAGTGAAATCAGAAACATTTGTCAATATATGGTTAATATGTAACTTTTAATTAATGCATTGTAAATGAAGTTGGAAAAATAGCTTTAGAGCTCCGATCTATCTTTCCAACGAGATATAATACGCTCCAAACGGATAAACACACAGCAAGATATGAGTCTCACAAATAGTTAGCCTTATCTCTATGATTTAGCGTTTTCAGCGTAAATAGAGCACTTTTAGCGTAAATACAGTGTATTTTAGTAATTAGGCAATCATCCCTTGATATTTTGAAACCAGCGCCTGAAGAGAAGTTTTAGAACTCGGTAAGGTGTTTCCAACGAGATATTAAACGCTCTCAACGGCACAAAATAGAGCAAGATATGATCACATCAAATTCTACACGAGTTCGGAGTGAACTCAGAAACATTTGTGAACATATGCTTCATCTGTAACATTTAATTAATGCATTGTAAATGAAGTTGGAACAATAGCTTTAGAGCTCCGATCTATCTTTTCAACGATATATAATACGATCCAAACGGATAAACACACAGCAAGATATGAGTGTCACAAATAATTAGCCTTATCTTTATGATTTAGCGTTTTCAGCGAAAATAGAGCACTTATAGCGTATATACAGTGTATTTAAGTAATTAGGCAATCATCCCTTGATATTTTGAAACCGGAGCCTGAATGCGTTTAGAGAAGCATGAATGAAAAAATGTTGAGAGAGGCTTCTCTCCTGGGTTCGGATGTCTCGGATCAGCCCCAACTTCTTAGTAAGTTGGGAGTCCCTAGTGTGTGGGGAAAATTCCTAAAACACTAAAATACAGGCGCTGGTTTCAAAATATCAAGGGATGATTGCCTAATTACTAAAATACACTATATTTACACTAAAAGTGCTCTGTTTTCGCAGAAAACGCTAAATCATAGAGATAAGGCTAAGTATTTGTGACACTCATATCTTGCTGTGTGTTTGTCCGTTTGGAGCGTATTATATCTCGTTGGAAAGATAGATCGAAGCTCTAAAGCTATTGTTCCAAATTCATTAACAATGCATTAATTAAAAGTTACATATTAACGATATATTCACAAATGTTTCTGATTTCGCTCCGAACTCGTGTATAATTTGATGCGATCATATATTGCTCTATTTTGTGCCGTTGAAAGCGTTTAATATCTTGTTGGAAAGATCATAACGAGTTCTAAAACTTGTCTTCAGGCGCTGGTTTCAAAATATCAAGGGATGATTGCCTAATTACTAAAATACACTGTATTTACGCTAAAAGTGCTCTATTTTCGCTGAAAACGCTAAATCGTAGAGATAAGGCAAAGTATTTGTGACACTCATATCTTGCTATGTGTTTATCCGTTTGGAACGTATTATATCTCGTTGGAAGGATAGATCGGAGCTCTAAATTTATTGTTACAACTCCATTTACAATGCATTAATTAAAAGTTACATATTAACCATATATTCACAAATGTTTCTGATTTCAATCCGAACTCGTGTAAAATTTGATGCGATCATATCTTGCTCTATTTTGTGCCGTTGAAAGCGTTTAATATCTAGTTGGAAAGATCTTACCGAGTTCTAAAACTTGTCTTCAGGCGCTGGTTTCAAAATATCAAGGGATGATTGCCTAATTTTCAAAATTCACTGTATTTACGCTAAACGTGCTCTATTTTCGCTAAAAACGCTAAATCATAGAGATAAGGCTAAGTATTTGTGACACTCATATCTTGCTGTGTGTTTATCCATTTGGAGCGTATTATATCTCGTTGGACAGATAGATCGGAGCTCTAAAGCTATCGTTCCAACTTCATTAACAATGGATTAATTAAAAGTTACAGATTAACGATATATTCACAAATGTTTCTGATTTCACTCCGAACTCGTGTAGAATTTGATGCGATCATATATTGATTTATTTTGTGCCGTTGAAAACGTCTAATATCTCGTTGAAAAGATCTTACCGAGTTCTAAAACTTGTCTTCAGGCGCTGGTTTTAAAATATCAAGGGATGATTGCCTAATTACTAAAATACACTGTATTTACGCCAAAAGTGCTCTATTTTCGCTAAAAACGCTAAATCATAGAGATTGCTAAAATAGAGCACTTTTAGTGTAAATACAGTGTATTTTAGTAATTAGGCAATCATCCATTGATATTTTGAAACCAGCGCCTGAAGACAAGTTTTAGAACTCGATAATATCTTTCCAACGAGATATTAAAGGCTTTCAACGGCACAAAATAGAGCAAGATATGATCGCATCAAATTCTACACCAGTTCGGAGTGAAATCAGAAACATTTATGAATATATGGTTAATTTGTAACTTTTAATTAATGCATTGTAAATGAAGTTGGAACAATAGCTTTAGAGCTACGATCTATCTTTCCCACGAGATATAATACGCTCCAAACGGATAAACACACAGCAAGATATGAGTGTCACAAATAATTAGCCTTATCTCTATGATTTAGCGTTTTCAGCGAAAATAGAGCACGTTTAGAGTAAATACAGTGTATTTTAGTAATTTGGCAATCATCCCATGATATTTTGAAACCAGCGCCTGAATAAAAGTTTTAGAACTCGGTAAGATGTTTCCAACGAGATATAAAACGCTTTCAACGGCATAAAATAGAGCAAGATATGATCGCATCAAATTCTACACGAGTTCGGAGTGAAATCAGAAACATTTGTGAATATATGGTTAATCTGTAACTTTTAATTAATGCATTGTAAATGAAGTTGGAACAATAGCTTTAGATCTCCGATCTATCTTTCCAACGAGATATAATACGCTCAAACGGATAAACACACAGCAAGATATGAGTGTCACAAATACTTAGCCTTATCTCTATGATTTAGCGTTTTTAGCGAAAATAGAGCACTTTTAGCTTAAATACTGTGTACTTTAGTAATTAGGCAATCATCCCTTGACATTTTGAAACCAGTGCCTCAATAAATGTTTTAGAACTCGATAATATCTTTCCAACGAGATATTAAACGATTTCAACGGCACAAAATAGAGCAAGATATGATCGCATCAAATTCTACACCAGTTCGGAGTGATATCAGAAACATTTGTCAATATATGGTTAATCTGTAACTTTTCAACGGCACAAAATAGAGCAAGATATAATCGCATCAAATTCTACACGACTTCGGAGTGATATCAGAAACATTTGTGAATATATCGTTAATCTGTAAATTGTAATTAATGCATTGTAAATGAAGTTGGAACAATAGCTTTAGGTTGTTTTTACTTGGACTGTAATTCATCCGAGACCAGACCAGACCAGAACAGACCAAACCAGACCAAACCAGATCAGACCAGACTAAAACAGACCAGACCAGACCATATTTTATTATTATTATTATTATTATTATTATTATTATTTTTATTATTATTATTATTATTATTATTATTATTATTATTATTATTATTATTATTATTACTATTACTATTATTATTAATATTAATATTACTATTATTATTATAATAATAATAATAATAATAATAATAATAATTATTATTATTATTATTATTATTTTTATTATTATTATTATTATTATTATTATTATTATTATAATTATTATTATTATTATTATTATTATTAGCTCCGATCTATCTTTCCAACGAGATATAGTACGCTCCAAACGGTTAAACACACAGCAAGATATGAGTGTCACAAATACTTAGCCTTATCTCTATGATTTAGCGTTTTCAGCGAAAATAGAGCACTGTTAGCGTAAATACAGTGTATTTTAGTAATTAGGCAATCATCCCTTGATATTTTGAAACCAACGCCTAAAGACAAGTTTTAGAACTCGGTAAGATCTTTCCAACGAGATATTAAACGCTTTCAACGGCACAAAATAGAGCAAGATATGATCGCATCAAATTCTACACGAGTTTGGAGTGAATTCAGAAACATTTATGAATATATGATTAATCTGTAACTTTTAATTAATGCATTGTAAATGAAGTTGGAACAATAGCTCTTACCGAGTTCTAAAACTTCTCTTCAGGCGCTGGTTTCAAAATATCAAGGGATGATTGCCTAATTACTAAAATACACTGTATTTACGCGAAAAGTCCTCTATTTTCGCTGAAAACGCTAAATCATAGAGATAAGGCTAAGTATTTGTGACACTCATATCTTGCTGTGTGTTTATCCGTTTGGAGCGTATTATATCTCGTTGGAAAGATAGATCGGAGCTCTAAAGCTATCGTTCCAATTTCATTAACAATGCATTAATTAAAAGTTACAGATTAACGATATATTCACAAATGTTTCTTATTTCACTCCGAACTCGTGTAGAATTTGATGCGATCATATCTATTTTGTGCCGTTGAAAACGTCTAATATCTCGTTGGAAAGATCTTACCGAGTTCTAAAAATTTTCTTCAGGCGCTGATTTCAAAATATCAAGGGATGATTGCCTAATTACTAAACTACATTGTATTTACGCTAAAAGTGCTCTATTTTCGCTGAAAACGCTAAATCATAGAGATAAGGCTAAATATTTGTGACACTCATATCTTGCTGTGTGTTTATCCGTTTGGAGAGTATTATATCTCGTTGGAAAGATAGATCGGAGCTCTAAAGCTATTGTTCGAACTTCATTTACAATGCATTAATTAAAAGTTACAGATTAACCATATATTCACAAATGTTTCTGATTTTACTCCGAACTCGTGTAGAATTTGATGCGATCATATCTTGCTCTATTTTGTGCCGTTGAAAGCGTTTTATATCTCGTTGGAAACATCTTTCCGAGTTCTAAAACTTGTCTTCAGGCGCTGGTTTCAAAATATCAAGGGATGATTGCCAAATTACTAAAATACACTGTATTTACGCTAAAAGTGCTCTATTTTCGCTGAAAATGCTAAATCATAGAGATAAGGCCAAGTATTTGTGACACTCATATCTTGCTGTGTGTTTATCCGTTTGGATCGTATTATATCTCGTTGGAAAGATAGATCGGAGCTCTAAAGCTATTGTTCCAACTTAATTTACAATTCATTAATTAAAAGTTACAGATTAACCATATACTCACAAATGTTTCTGATTTCACTCCGAACTCGTGTAGAATGTGATGCGATCATATCATGCTCTATTTTGTGCCGTTGAAAGCCTTTAATATCTCGTTGGAAAGATCTTACCGAGTTCTAAAAATTGTCTTCAGGTTCTGGTTTCAGAATATCGAGGGATGATTGCTGAATTACTAAAATACACTGTATTTACGCTAAAAGTCCTCTATTTTCGCTGAAAACGCTAAATCATAGAGATAAGGCTAAGTATTTGTGACACTCATATCTTGATGTGTGTTTATCCATTTGGAGCGTATTATATCTCGTTGGAAAGATAGATCGGAGATCTAAAGATATTATTCAAACTTCATTTACAATGCATTAATTAAGAGTTACAGATTAACCATATATTCACAAATGTTTCTGATTTGACTCCAAACTCGTGTAGAATATGATGCGATCATATCATGCTATATTTTGTACCGTTGAAAGCGTTTAATATCTCGTTGGAATGATTTTACCGAGTTCTAAAACTTGTCTTCAGGTTCTGGTTTCAGAATATCAAGGGATGATTGCCTAATTACTAAAATACACTGTATTTACGCTAAAAGTGCTCTATTTTCGCTGAAAACGCTAAATCATAGAGATAAGGCTAAGTATTTGTGACACTCATATCTTGCTGTGTGTTTATCTGTTTGGAGCGTATTATATCTCTATGGAAAGATAGATCGGAGCTTTAAAACTATTGTTCCAATTTCATTTACAATGCATTAGTTAAAAGTTACATATTAACCATATAATCACAAATGTTTCTGATTTCACTCCGAACTCGTGTCGAATTTGATGCGATCATATCTTGCTCTATTTTGTGCCGTTGAAAGCGTTTAATATATCGTTGGAAAGATCTTACCGAGTTCTAAAACTTGTCGTCAGGCGCTGGTTTCAAAATATCAAGGGATGATTGCCTGATTACTAAAATACACTGTATTTACGCTAAAAGTGCTCTATTTTCGCCGAAAACGCTAAATCATAGAGATAAGGCTAAGTATTTATGACACTCATATCTTGCAGTGTGTTTATCCGTTTCGAGCGTATTATATCTCGTTGGAAAGGTAGATCGGAGCTCTAAAGCTATTTTCCAACTTCATTGGGCCGAAACTTTGAGTACAAAGAAATCAACAACTAACAAGGTTTATAACATTAAATAATAATAATAATAATAATAATAATAATAATTATAATAATAATAAAAATCTATAAAACGCTTTCAATGGCACAAAATAGAGCAAGATATGATCGCATCAAATTCTACAAGAGTTCGGAGTGAAATCAGAGACATTTGTGAATATATGGTTAATCTGTAACTTTTAATTAATGCATTGTAAATGAAGTTGGAACAATAGCTTTAGAGCTCCGATCAATCTTTCCAACGAGATATAATACGATCCAAACGGATAAACACAGAGCAAGATATGAGTGTCACAAATACTTAGCCTTATCCCTATGATTTAGCGTTTTCAACGAAAATAGAGCACTTTTAGCGTAAATACAGTGTATTTTAGTAATTAGGCAATCATCCCTTTATATTTTGAAACCAGCGCCTGACAACAAGTTTTAGAACTCGGTAAGATCTTTCAAACGAGATATTAAACGCTTTCAACAGCACAAAATAGAGCAAGATATGAGCGCATCAAATTCTACACGAGTTCGGAGTGAAATCAGAAACATCTGTGAATATATGGTTTATCTGTAACTTTTGATTAATAAATTGTAAATTAAGTTGGAACAATAGCTTTAGAGCCCCGATCTAGCTTTCCAACGAGATATAATACGCTCCAACCGGATAAACACACAGCAAGATATGAGTGTCACAAATACTTAGCCTTATCTCTAAGATTTAGTGTTTTCAGCGAAAATAGAGCCTTTTAGCGTAAATTCAGTGTATTTTAGTTATTAAGCAATCATTCCTTGATATTTTGAAACCAGCGCCAGAAGACAAGTTTTAGAACTAGGCAAGATCGTTCCAACGAGATATTAAACGCTTTCAACGGCACAAAATAGAGCAAGATATGATCGCATCAAATTCTACACGAGTTCGGAGTGAAATCAGAAACATTTATGAATATATGGTTAATTTGTAACTTTTAAATAATGCATTGTAAATGAAGTTGGAACAATAGCTTTAGAGCTCCGATCTATCTTTTCCACGAGATATAATACGCTCCAAACGGATAAACACACAGCAAGATATGAGTGTCACAAATAATTAGCCTTATCTCTATGATTTAGCGTTTTCAGCGAAAATAGAGCACGTTTAGCGTAAATACAGTGTATTTTAGTAATTTGGAAATCATCCCATGATATTTTGAAACCAGCGCCTGAAGACAATTTTTAGAACTCGGTAAGATGTTTCCAACGAGATATAAAACGCTTTCAACGGCATAAAATAGAGCAAGATATGATCGCATCAAATTCTACACGAGTTCGGAGTGAAATCAGAAACATTTGTGAATATATGGTTAATGTGTAACTTTTAATTAATGCATTGTAAATGAAGTTGGAACAATAGCTTTAGATCTCCGATCTATCTTTCCAACGAGATATAATACGCTCCAAACGGATAAACACACAGCAAGAAATGAGTGTCACAAATACTTAGCCTTATCTCTATGATTTAGCGTTTTCAGCGAAAATAGAGCACTTTTAGCGTAAATACTGTGTATTTTAGTAATTAGGCAATCATCCCTTGACATTTTGAAACCAGCGTCTGAATAAATGTTTTCGAACTCGATAATATCTTTCCAACGAGATATTAAACGCTTTCAACGGCACAAAATAGAGCAAGATATGATCGCATCAAATTCTACACCAGTTCGGAGTGAAATCAGAAACATTTGTCAATATATGGTTAATCTGTAACTTTTAATTAATGAATTGTAAATGAAGTTGAAACAATAGCTTTAGAGCTCCGATCTATCTTTCCAACGAGATATAATACGCTCCAAATGGATAAAGACACAGCAAGATATCAGTGTCACAAATAATTAGCCTTATCTCTATGATTTAGCGTTTTCAGCGAAAATAGAGGAGTTTTAGCGTAAATACAGTGTATTTCAGTAATTAGGCAATTATCCCTTGATACTTTGAAACCCGCGCCTGAAGACAAGTTTTAGAACACGGTAAGATGTTTCCAACGAGATGTTAAACGCTTTCAACGGCACAAAATAGAGCAAGATATGATCGCATCAAATTCTAGACGAGTTCGGAGTGAAATCAGAAACATTTGTGAACATATGGTTAATCTGTAACTTTTAATTAATGCATTGTAAATGAAGTTGGAACAATAGCTTTAGAGCTCCGATCTATCTTTCCAACGAGATATAATACGCTCCAAACGGATAAACACACAGCAAGATATGAGTGTCACAAATACTTAGCCTTATCTCTATGATTTAGCGTTTTCAACGAAAATAGAGTACTTTTAGCGTAAATACAGTGTATTTTAGTAATTCGGCAATCCTCCCTCGATATTTTGTAACCAGCACCTGAAGACAATTTTTAGAACTCTGTAAGTTTTAATTAATGCATTGTAAATGAAGTTGGAACAATAGCTTTAGAGCTCCGATATATCTTTCCCACGAGATATAATACGCTCCAAACGGATAAACACACAGCAAGATATGAGTGTCACAAATACTTAGCCTTATCTCTATGATTTAGCGTTTTCAGCGTAAATAGAGCACATTTAGCGTAAATACAGTGTATTTTAGTAAATTCGAAATCATCCCTTGATATTTTGAAACCAGCGCCTGAAGACAATTTTTAGAACTCGGAAAGATGTTTCCAACGAGATATAAAACGCTTTCAACGGCACAAAATAGAGCAAGATATGATCGCATCAAATTCTACACGAGTTCGGAGTGTGACACTCAGATCTTGCTGTGTGTTGATCCATTTGGAGCGTATTATATCTCGTTGGAAAGATAGATCGGAGCTCTAAAGCTATTGTTCCAACTTAATTTACAATGAATTTATTAAAAGTTACAGATTAACCATATATTCACAAATGTTTCTGATTTCACTCCGAACTCGTGTAGAATATGATGCAATCATATCTTGCTCTATTTTGTGCCGTTGAAAGCGTTTAATATCTCGTTGGAAAGCTCTTACCGATTTCTAAAACATGTCTTCAGGCGCTGGTTTCAAAATATCAAGGGATGATTTCCTAAGTACTAAAATACACTGTATTTACGCTAAAAGTGCTCTATTTTCGCTTAAAACGCTAAATCACAGAGCTAAGGCTAAGAATTTATGACACTCATATCTTGCTGTGTGTTTATTCGATTGGAGCGTATTATATCTCGTTGGAAAGATAGATCGGAGCTCTAAAGCTATTGTTCCAACTTCATTTACAATGCATTAATTAAAAGATACAGATTAACCATATATTCACAAATGTTTCTGATTTCACTCCGAACTCGTGTAGAATTTGATGCGATCATATCTTGCTCTATTTTGTGCCGTTGAAAGCGTTTAATATCTCGTTGGAAAGATCTTAGCGAGTTGTAAAACTTGTCTTCAGGCGCTGGTTTCAAAAAATCAAGGGATTATTGCCTAATTACTAAACTACACTGTATTTACGCTAAAAGTGCTCTATTTTCGCTGAAACGCTAAATCATAGAGATAAGGCTAAGTATTTGTGACACTCATATCTTGCTGTGTGTTTATCCGTTTCGAGCGTATTATATCTCGTTGGAAAGATTGATCGGATCTTTAAAGCTATTGTTCTAACTTCATTTACAATGCATTAGTTAAAAGTTACATATTAACCATATGTTCACAAATGTTTCTGATTTCATTCCGAACTCGTGTAGAATTTGATGCGATCATATCTTGCTCTATTTTGTGCCGTTGAAAGCGTTTAATATCTCGTTGGAAAGATCTTAATGAGTTCTAAAACTTGTCCTCAGGCGCTGGTTTCAAAATATCAAGGGATGACTGCCTAATTACTAAAATACACTGTATTTACGCTAAAAGTGCTCTATTTTCGCTGAAAACGCTAAATCATAGAGATAAGGCTAAGTATTTGTGTCACTCATATCTTGCTGTGTGTTTATCCGTTTGGATCGTATTATATCTCGTTGGAAAGATAGATCGGAGCTCTAAAGCTATTGTTCCAACTTCATTTACAATGCATTAATTAAAAGTTACAGATTAACCATATATTCACAAATGTTTCTGATTTCACTCTGAACTCATGTAGAATTTAATTCGATCATATCTTGCTCCATTTTGTGCCGTTGAAAGCGTTTACTATCTCGTTGGAACGATCTTACCTAGTTCTAAAACTTGTCTTCTGGCGTTGGTTTCAAAATATCAAGGGATGATTGCTTAATTAGTAAAATACACTGAATTTACGCTAAAAGTGCTCTATTTTCGCTGAAAACGCTAAATCATAGAGATAAGGCTAAGTATTTGTCACACTCATATCTTGCTGTGTGTTTATCCGTTTGGAGTGTATTATATCTCGTTGGAAAGATAGATCGGAGCTCTAGAGCTATTGTTCCAACTTAATTTACAATTCATTAATTAAAAGTTACAGATTAACCATATATTCACAAATGTTTCTGATTTCACTCTGAACTCATGTAGAATTTAATTCGATCATATCTTGCTCCATTTTGTGCCGTTGAAAGCGTTTACTATCTCGTTGGAAAGCTCTTACCGAGTTCTAAAAATTGACTTCAGGTGCTGGTTACAAAATATCTAGGGAGGATTTCCGAATTACTAAAATACACTGTATTTACGCTAAAAGTACTCTATTTTCGCTGAAAACGCAAAATCATAGAGATAAGGCTAAGTATTTGTGACACTCATATCTTGCTGTGTGTTTATCCGTTTCGAGCGTATTATATCTCGTTGGAAATATAGATCGGAGCTCTAAAGCTATTGTTCCAACTTAATTTATAATGCATTAATTAAAAGTTACAGATTAACCATATATTCACAAATGTTTCTGATTTCACTCTGAACTCGTGTAGAATTTGATGCGATCATATCTTGCTCTATTTTGTGCCGTTGAAAGCGTTTAATATCTCGTTGGAAAGATCTTAATGAGTTCTAAAACTTGTCTTCAGGCGCTGGTTTCAAAATATCAAGGGATGAATGCTAAATTACTAAAATACACTGTATTTACGCTAAATGTGCTCTATTTTCGCTGAAAACGCTAAAGCATAGAGATAAGGCTAATTATTTGTGACACTCATATCTTGCTGTGTGTTTATCCGTTTGGAGCGTATTATATCTCGTTGGAAAGATAGATCG
>CAMAPE010000071.1:2142500-2145000 GCA_945859875.1 Cuscuta europaea | reverse complement strand
ACAGCAAGATATGAGTGTCACAAATACTTAGCCTTATCTCTATGATTTTGCGTTTTCAGCGAAAATAGAGCACTTTTAGCGTAAATACAGTGTATTTTAGTAATTAGGCAATCATGCCTTGATATTTTTAAACCAGCGTCTGAAGACATGTTTTAGAACTCGGTAAGATATTTCCAACGAGATATTAAACTCATTCAACGGCACAAAATAGAGCAAGATGTGATCGCATCAAATTCTACACGTGTTCGGATTGAAATCAGAAACATTTGTGAATATATCGATAATCTGTAACTTTTAATTAATACATTGTAAATGAAGTTGAAACAATAGCTTTAGACCTCCGATCTATCTTTCCAACGAGATATAATACGCTCCAAACGGATAAACACACAGCGAGATATGAGTGTCACCAATACTTAGCCTTATCTCTATGATTTATCGTTTTCAGCGAAAATAGAGCACTTTAAGCGTAAATACAGTGTATTTTAGTAATTAGGAAATCATCCCTTGATATTTTGAAACCAACGCCTGAAGACATGTGTTAGAACTCTGTAAGATCTTTCTAACGAGGTATTAAACGCTTTCAACGGCACAAAATAGAGCAAGATATGATCGCATCAAGCTCTACAGGAGTTCAGAGTGAAATCAGAAACATATGTGAATATATGGTTAATCTGTAACTTTTAATTAATGCATTGTAAATGAATTTGGAACAATAGCTTTAGAGCTCCGATCTATCTTTCCAACGAGATATAATACGCTCCAAACGTATAAACACACAGCAAGATATGAGTGTCACAAATACTTAGCCTTATCTCTATGACTTAACGTTTTCAGCGAAAATAGAGCACTTTTAGCGTAAATAAAGTGTATTTTAGTAATTAGGCAATCATCCCTTGATATTTTGAAACCAGCGCCTGAAGACAAGTTTTAGAAATCGGTAGGAGCTTTCCAACGAGATATTAAACGCTTTCAACGGCACAAAATAGAGCTAGATATGATCGCATCAAATTCTACACGAGTTCGGAGTGAAATCAAAAACATTTGTGAATATATCGTTAATCTGTAACTTTTAATTAATGCATTGTAAATGAAGTTGGAACACTAGTTTTAGAGCTCCGATCTATCTTTCCAACGAGATATAATACGCTCCAAACGTATAAACACACAGCAAGATATGAGTGTCACAAATACTTAGCCTTATCTCTATGATTTATCGTTTTCAGCGAAAATAGAGCACGTTTTGCGTAAATACAGTGTATTTTAGTAATTAGGCAATCATCCATTTATATTTTGAAACCAGCGCCTGAAGAAAAGTTTTAAAACTCGGTAAGATCTTTCCAACGAGGTATTAAACGCTTTCAACGGCTCAAAATAGAGCAAGATATGATCGCATCAAATTCTACACGAGCTCGGAGTGAAATCAGAAACATTTGTGAATATATGGTTAATATGTAACTTTTAATTAATGCATTGTAAATGAAGATGGAACAATAGCTTTAGAGCTCCGATCTATCTTTCCAACGAGATATAATACGCTCCAAACCGATAAACACACAGCAAGATATGAGTCTCACAAATAGTTAGCCTTATCTCTATGATTTAGCGTTTTCAGCGTAAATAGAGCACTTTTAGCGTAAATACAGTGTAATTTAGTAATTAGGCAATCATCCCTTGATATTTTGAAACCAGCGCCTGAAGACAAGTTTTAGAACTCGGTAAGATGTTTCCAACGAGATATTAAACGCTTTCAACGGCACAAAATAGAGCAAGATATGATCACATCAAATTCTACACGAGTTCGGAGTGAACTCAGAAACATTTGTGAACATATGCTTCATCTGTAACATTTAATTAATGCATTGTAAATGAAGTTCGAACAATAGCTTTAGAGCTCCGATCTATCTTTTCAACGATATATAATACGATCCAAACGGATAAACACACAGCAAGATATGAGTGTCACAAATAATTAGCCTTATCTTTATGATTTAGCGTTTTCAGCGAAAATAGAGCACGTTTAGCGTATATACAGTGTATTTAAGTAATTAGGCAATCATCCCTTGATATTTTGAAACCGGAGCCTGAATGTGTTTAGAGAAGCATGAATGAAAAAATGTTGAGAGAGGCTTCTCTCCTGGGTTCGGATGTCTCGGATCAGCCCCAACTTCTTAGTAAGTTGGGAGTCCCTAGTGTGTGGGGAAAATTCTTAAAACACTAAAATACAGTCGCTGGTTTCAAAATATCAAGGGATGATTGCCTAATTACTAAAATACACTATATTTACACTAAAAGTGCTCTGTTTTCGCAGAAAACGCTAAATCATAGAGATAAGGCTAAGTATTTGTGACACTCATATCTTGCTGTGTGTTTATCCGTTTGGAGCGTATTATATCTCGTTGGAAAGATAGATCGGAGATCTAAAGCTATTGTTCCAAATTCATTAACAATGCATTAATTAAAAGTTACATATTAACGATATATTCACAAATGTTTCTGA
>CAMAPE010000071.1:2097500-2137500 GCA_945859875.1 Cuscuta europaea | reverse complement strand
AGAACTCGGAAAGATGTTTCCAACGAGATATAAAACGCTTTCAACGGCACAAAATAGAGCAAGATATGATCGCATCAAATTCTACACGAGTTCGGAGTGTGACACTCAGATCTTGCTGTGTGTTGATCCATTTGGAGCGTATTATATCTCGTTGGAAAGATAGATCGGAGCTCTAAAGCTATTTTTCCAACTTAATTTACAATGCATTAATTAAAAGTTACAGATTAACCATATATTCACAAATGTTTCTGATTTCACTCCGAACTCGTGTAGAATATGATGCGATCATATCTTGCTCTATTTTGTGCCGTTGAAAGCGTTTAATATCTCGTTGGAAAGCTCTTACCGATTTCTAAAACATGTCTTCAGGCGCTGGTTTCAAAATATCAAGGGATGATTTCCTAATTACTAAAATACACTGTATTTACGCTAAAAGTGCTCTATTTTCGCTTAAAACGCTAAATCATAGAGCTAAGGCTAAGTATTTATGACACTCATATCTTGCTGTGTGTTTATTCGATTGGAGCGTATTATATCTCGTTGGAAAGATAGATCGGAGCTCTAAAGCTATTGTTCCAACTTCATTTACAATGCATTAATTAAAAGATACAGATTAACCATATATTCACAAATGTTTCTGATTTCACTCCGAACTCGTGTAGAATTTGATGCGATCATATCTTGCTCTATTTTGTGCCGTTGAAAGCGTTTAATATCTCGTTGGAAAGATCTTAGCGAGTTGTAAAACTTGTATTCAGGCGCTGGTTTCAAAAAATCAAGGGATTATTGCCTAATTACTAAAATACAGTATTTACGCTAAAAGTGCTCTATTTTCGCTGAAACGCTAAATCATAGAGATAAGGCTAAGTATTTGTGACACTCATATCTTGCTGTGTGTTTATCCGTTTCGAGCGTATTATATCTCGTTGGAAAGATTGATCGGATCTTTAAAGCTATTGTTCTAACTTCATTTACAATGCATTAGTTAAAAGTTACATATTAACCATATATTCACAAATGTTTCTGATTTCACTCCGAACTCGTGTAGAATTTGATGCGATCATATCTTGCTCTATTTTGTGCCGTTGAAAGCGTTTAATATCTCGTTGGAAAGATCTTAATGAGTTCTAAAACTTGTCCTCAGGCGCTGGTTTCAATTTTTTTGGGTAAACTGTAAGTATATAAACCAAACACCCAAGAGAAGAGGGGGGGAAGAATGTACAAGCAGGAAAGAAACAAAACTTAAGGTTATCCAAACAAGGATAACCCCACCAAAAACAACCACAAAAAGCCACCCAACCCCGCAGCCACCTCCAAAAGGAGAGAGGTGTTGCACCAAGGGGTCAGAAAAAACACTACCAAAACAGCACAAAGAAAACAGCCAACCAAACCAAAGGGAAAGCAAACAAAAAGCACCCTAAAAGGTTACATTTTCATGCGGATAAATGCTGTAAAGGATCCTGTAAACAAAATGCTGAATCTCAAGGGATGACTGCCTAATTACTAAAATACACTGTATTTACGCTAAAAGTGCTCTATTTTCGCTGAAAACGCTAAATCATAGAGATAAGGCTAAGTATTTGTGTCACTCATATCTTGCTGTGTGTTTATCCGTTTGGATCGTATTATATCTCGTTGGAAAGATATATCGGAGCTCTAAAGCTATTGTTCCAACTTCATTTACAATGCATTAATTAAAAGTTACAGATTAACCATATATTCAAAAATGTTTCTGGTTTCACTCCGAACTCGTGTAGAATTTGATGCGATCATATCTTGCTCTATTTTGTGCCGTTGAAAGCGTTGAATATCTCGTTGGAACGATCTTACCTAGTTCTAAAACTTGTCTTCTGGCGTTGGTTTCAAAATATCAAGGGATGATTGCTTAATTAGTAAAATACACTGAATTTACGCTAAAAGTGCTCTATTTTCGCTGAAAACGCTAAATCATAGAGATAAGGCTAAGTATTTGTCACACTCATATCTTGCTGTGTGTTTATCCGTTTGGAGCGTATTATATCTCGTTGGAAAGATAGATCGGAGCTCTAAAGCTATTCTTCCAACTTAATTTACAATTCATTAATTAAAAGTTACAGATTAACCATATATTCACAAATGTTTCTGATTTCACTCCGAACTCATGTAGAATTTGATTCGATCATATCTTGCTCCATTTTGTGCCGTTGAAAGCGTTTACAATCTCGTTGGAAAGCTCTTACCGAGTTCTAAAAATTGAATTCAGGTGCTGGTTACAAAATATCTAGGGAGGATTTCCGAATTACTAAAATACACTGTATTTACGCTAAAAGTACTCTATTTTCGCTGAAAACGCAAAATCATAGAGATAAGGCTAAGTATTTGTGACACTCATATCTTGCTGTGTGTTTATCCGTTTCGAGCGTATTATATCTCGTTGGAAATATAGATCGGAGCTCTAAAGCTATTGTTCCAACTTAATTTATAATGCATTAATTAAAAGTTACAGATTAACCATATACTCACAAATGTTTCTGATTTCACTCTGAACTCATGTAGAATTTGATGCGATCATATCTTGCTCTATTTTGTGCCGTTGAAAGCGTTTAATATCTCGTTGGAAAGATCTTAATGAGTTCTAAAACTTGTCTTCAGGCGCGGGTTTCAAAATACCAAGGGATGACTGCCTAATTACTAAAATACACTGTATTTACGCTAAAAGTGCTCTATTTTCGCTGAAAACGCTAAATCATAGAGATAAGGCTAAGTATTTGTGACACTCATATCTTGCTGTGTGTTTATCCGTTTGGAGCGTATTATATCTCGTTGGAAAGATAGATCGGAGGTCTAAAGCTATTGTTTCAAATTCATTTACAATGCATTAATTAAAAGTTACAGGTTATCTATATATTCACAAATGTTTCTGATTTCACTCCGAACTCGTGTAGAATTTGATGCGATCATATCTTGCTCTATTTTGTGCCGTTGAAAGCGTTTTATATCTCGTTGGAAACATCTTACCGAGTTCTAAAACTTTTCTTCAGGCGCTGGTTTCAAAATATAAGGGGATGATTGCTAAATTACTAAAATACACTGTATTTACGCTAAATGTGCTCTATTTTCGCTGAAAACGCTAAAGCATAGAGATAAGGCTAATTATTTGTGACACTCATATCTTGCTGTGTGTTTATCCGTTTGAAGCGTATTATATCTCGTTGGAAAGATAGATCGGATCTCTAAAGCTATTGTTCCAACTTTATTTACAATTCATTAATTAAAAGTTACAGATTAACCATATATTGACAAATGTTTCTGATTTCACTCCGAACTGGTGTAGAATTTGATGCGATCATATCTTCCTCTATTTTGTGCCGTTGAAAGCGTTTAATATCTCATTGGAAAGATATTATCGAGTTCTAAAACATGTCTTCAGGCGCTGGTTTCAATATATCAAGGTATGATTGCCTAATTAATAAAATACACTTCATTTACGTTAAAAGTGCTCTATTTTCGCTGAAAACGCTAAATCATAGAGATAAGGCTAAGTATTTGTGACACTCATATCTTGCTGTGTGTTTATCCGTTTGGAGCATATTATATCTCGTTGGAAAGATAGATCGGAGCTCTAAAGCTATTGTTCCAACTTCATTTACAATGCATTCATTAAAAGTTACAGATTAACCATATATTCACAAGTTTTAGAACTCAGTAATATCTTTCCAACGAGATATTAAACGCTTTCAACGGCACAAAATAGAGCAAGATATGATCGCATCAAATTCTACACGAGTTCGGAGTGAAATCAGAAACATTTGTTAATATATGGTTAATCTGTAACTTTTAATTAATGCATTGTAAATGAAGTTGGAACAATAGCTTTAGAGCTTCGATCTAACTTTCCAACGAGATATAATACGCTCCAAACGGATATTATTATTATTATTATTATTATTATTATTATTATTATTATTATTATTAGTATTATTATTATTATTATTATTATTATTATTATTATTATTACTACTCCCTCCGTCCCTTATAACTTTGCCAACTTTCCTTTTTCGGTTGTCCCAAAAACTTTGCCACTTTCCCTTTTAATCAATCAATTTGTGGCTCATGTTATTTCTCTCTCCTCTTCACAAATCTCTACCGCACAGTTTTTACTTTATTATTCTACGTGCCGGTCAAACTTGGCAATCCTTTTAGGGACGGAGGGATTATTATTATTATTATTATTATTATTATTATTATTATTATTATTATTATTATTATTATTATTATCATTATCATTATTATTATCATCATTATTATTATCATCATTATTATTATTATCATTATTATTATCATTATTATTATTATCGTTATTATTATTATCGTTATTATTATTATTATTATCATTATTATTATTATCATTATTATTATTATCATTATTATTCTTATCATTATTATTATTATCATTATTATTATTATCATTATTATTATTATTATTATTATTATTATTATTATTGTTATTATTATTGTTATTGTTATTATTATCATTATTATTAGCATCATCATTATTATTATCATCATTATTATTATCATTGTTATTATTATCATTGTTATTATTATCATTGTTATTATTATCATTGTTATTATTATCATTGTTATTATTATCATTGTTATTATTATCAATATTATTATTATCATTATTATTATTATCATTATTTTTATTATCATTATTATTATCATTATTATTATTATCATTATTATTATCATTATTATTATCATTACTATTATTATCGTTACTATTATTATTATCATTATTATTATTATCATTATTATTATTATCATTATTATTATTATTATTATTATTATTACTATTATTATTATTATTATCATTATTATTATTATTATTAGTAGTAGTAGTATTAGTATTATTATTATTATTATTATTATTATTATTATTATTATTCTTATTATTATTATTATCATTATTATTATTATCATTATTAACATTATTAACATTATTATCATTATTATCATTATTATCATTATTATCATTATTATCATTATTATGATTATCATCATCATCATCATCATCATCATCATCATCATCATCATCATCATCATCTTCATCATCATTAGCTTTAGATCTCCGATATATCTTTCCAACGAGATATAATACGATCCAAACGGATAAACACACAGAAAGATATGAGTGACGCAAATATTTAGCATTATCTCTATGATTTAGCGTTTTCAGCGAAAATAGAGCACTTTTAGCGTAAATACAGTGCATTTTAGTAATTAGGCAATCATCCCTTGATATTTTGAAACCAGCACCAAAAGACAAGTTTTAGAACTCGGTAAGATCGTTCCAACGAGATATTAAATGCTTTCAACGGCACAAAATAGAGCAAGATATGATCGCATCAAATTCTACATGAGTTCGGAGTGAAATCATAAACATTTGTGAATATATCGTTAATCTGTAACTTTTAATTAATGCATTGTAAATGAAGTTGGAACAATAGCTTTAGAGCTCCGATCTATCTTTCCAACGAGATATAATACGCTCCAAACGGGTAAACACACAGCAAGATATGAGTGTCACAAATACTTAGCCTTATCCCTATGATTTAGCGTTTTCAGCGAAAATAGAGCACCTTTAGCGTAAATACAGTGTATTTTAGTAATTAGGCAATCATCCTTGATATTTTGAAACCAGCGCCTGAAAACAAGTTTTAGAACTCGGTAAGATCTTTCCAACGAGATATTAAACAATTTCAACGACACAAAATAGAGCAAGATATGATCGCATCAAATTCTACACGAGTTCAGAGTGAAATCAGAAACATTTGTAATAATAATAATAATAATAATAGTAATAATAATAGTAATGATAATAATAGTAATAATAATAGTAATAATAATAATAATAATAATAATAATAATAATAATAATTAGGCAATTATCCCTTGATATTTTGAAACCAGCACCTGACGACAAGTTTTAGAACTCAGTAAGATCATTCTACACGAGTTCGGAGTGAAATCAGAAACATTTGTGAATATATGGTTAATCTGTAACTTTTAATTAATGCATTGTAAATAAAGTTGGAACAATAGCTTTAGACCTCCGATCTATCTTTCCAAGGAGATATAATACGCTCCAAACGGATAAACACACAGCAAGATATGAGTGTCACAAATACTTAGCCTTATCCCTATGATTTAACGTTTTCAGCGAAAATAGAGCACTTTTAGCGTAAATACTGTGTATTTTAGTAATTAGGCAATCATCCATTGATATTTTGAAACCAGCGCCTGAAGACATGTTTTAGAACTCGATAATATCTTTCCAACGAGATATTAAACGCTTTCAACGGCACAAAATAGAGTAAGATATGATCGCATCAAATTCTACACCAGTTCGGAGTGAAATCAGAAACATTTGTCAATATATGGTTAATCTGTAACTTTTAATTAATGCATTGTAAATTAGGTTGGAACAATAGCTTTAGAGCTCCGATCTATCTTTCCAACGAGATATAATACGCTCAAAACGAATAAAGACACAGCAAGATATGAGTGTCACCAATACATAGCCTTATCTCTATGATTTATTTGTCAATATATGGTTAATCTGTAACTTTTAATTAATGCTTTGTAAATGAAGTTGGAACAATAGCTTTAGACCTCCGATCTATTTTTCCAACGACATATAATACGCTCCAAACGGATAAACACACAGCAAGATGTGAGTGTCACAAATACTTAGCCTTATCTCTATGATTTAGCGTTTTCAGCGAAAATAGAGCACTTTTAGCGTAAATACTGTGTATTTTAGTAATTAGGCAATCATCCCTTGATATTTTGAAACCAGCACCTGAAGACATGTTTTAGAACTCGATAATATCTTTCCAACGAGATATTAAACGCTTTTAACGGCACAAAATAGAGTAAGATATGATCGCATCAAAGTCTACACGAGTTCGGAGTGAAATCGGAAATATTTGTGAATATATGGTTAATCTGTAACTTTGAATTAATGCATTGTAAATTAGGTTGGAACAATAGCTTTAGAGCTCCGATCTATCTTTCCAACGAGATATAATACGCTCAAAACGAATAAACACACAGCAAGATATGAGTGTCACCAATACATAGCCTTATCTCTATGATTTATTTGTGAATATATGGTTAATCTTTAACTTTTAATTAATGCATTGTAAATGAAGTTGGAACAATAGCTTTAGAGATCCGATCTATATTTCCAATGAGATAAAATACGCTCCAAACGGATAAACACACAGCAAGATATGAGTGTCACAAATAATTAGCCTTATCGCTATTATTTAGCGTTTTCAGCGAAAATAGAGCACGTTTAGCGTAAATACAGTGTATTTTAGTAATTAGGCAATTATCCATTGATAGTTTGAAACCAGCGCCTGAAGACAAGTTTGAGAACTCGGTAAGATGTTTCCAACGAGATATTAAACGCTTTCAACGGCACAAAATAGAGCAAGATATGATCGCATCAAATTCTACACGAGTTCAGAGAGAAATCAGAAACATTTGTGAATATATGGTTAATCTGTAACTTTTAATTAATACATTGTAAATGAAGTTGGAGCAATAGCCTTAGAGCTCCGATCTATCTTTCTAACGAGATATAAAACGCTCCAAACGGATAAACACACAGCAAGATATGAGTGTCACAAATACTTAGCCTTATCTCCATGAACCCACTTTACCCACAAAGAGTCTTGTTTAGAGTGGATGTTCCATAGTGTTCGGGACATTAAGGCATTATTCCACACCTTAGTATCCCTTAAACCCAACCCCCCTTCATTTTTTGGTAGACACACATCACACCAAGCAACTTTAGCCTGTTTACCACCCCAAAGGAAGAGTCTAAAAAGGGAGGTTATCCTATCCAGGATGGTCCTCGGCAAAGGGAAAATACCAAGCCAAAAGGCTTGGACACCTTGCAAGACCGAAGTAATCAACTCAACCTTTCCAGCATAAGATAGAGTTTTTGGGTTCCAAGCATTTAAGTAATATGTAACCTTGTCAATCAAAGGAGAAAACTGGTGTGACACTTGAGATTTAATTTAAACGGATTAATAGTACTACTCATACCAACAATGGGCATCTCCTTTTAAGGGAGCTCATTAGGCAAGAACTCCAAAGTTAAGCGTGCTTGCACGGGAGTAGTCTTGGGATGGGTGACCCTCTGGGAAGTTTGTCAGGGCGCGCACGAGTGAGGACAAAGTGCGCGGAAAAGGCTAGTGGAGGTTTGTGAGGACAGTACTAGAGGTCAGAAGTAACTACCTCGGGGCCTACGGGGTCGGGGTGTTACAGGTGGTATCAGAGCAACCCTGTGACAGTGTGCTGATCCGTTGGATATCGGGCGGGCACTTAGCAGGGAAAAAGATTCTGGGATATGATTGAGATTGGTTTATGGGCGCAACGAGGACGTTGCGTTCCTAAGTGGGGGTGATTGTAACACTTGAGATTTAATTTAAACGGATTAATAGTACTACTCATACCAACAAGGTGCATCTCCTTTTAAGGGAGCTCATTAGCCAAGAACTCCAAAGTTAAGCGTGCTTGCACGGGAGTAGTCTTGGGATGGGTGACCCTCTATTTTGTGCCGTTGAAAGCGTTTAATACCTCGTTGGAAAGATCTTACCGAGTTCTAAAACTTTTCTTTAGGCGCTAGTTTCAAAATATCAAGGGATGATTGCCTAATTACTAAAATACACTGTATTTACGCAAAAAGTACTCTATTTTCGCTGAAAACGCTAAATCATAGAGATAAGGCTAAGTGTTTGTGACACTCATATCTTGCTGTGTGTTTATACGTTTGGAGCGTATTATATCTCGTTGGAAAGATATATCGGAGCTCTAAAGCTATTGTTCCAACTTCATTTACAATTCATTAATTAAAAGTTACAGATGAAGCATATATTCACAAATGTTTCAGAGTTCACTCCGAACTCGTGTAGAATTTTATGCGATCATATCTTGTTCTATTTGGAGCGTGTTATATCTCGTTGGAAAGATAGATCGGAGCTCTAAAGCTATTGTTCCAACTTCATTTACAATGCATTAAGTAAAAGTTACAGATTAACCATATATTAACAAATGTTTCTGATTTCACTTCGAACTCGTGTAGAATTTGATGCGATCATATCTTGCTCTATTTTGTGCCGTTGAAAGCGTTTAATATCTCGTTGGAAATATCTTACCGAGTTCTAACACGTTTATTCAGACACTAGTTTCAACATATCAAGGGATGATTGCCTAATTAATAAAATACACTGCATTTACGTTAAAAGTGCTCTATTTTCGCTGAAAACGCTAAATCATAGAGATAAGGCTAAGTATTTTTGACGCTCATATCTGGCTGTGTGTTTATCCGTTTGGAGCGTATTATATCTCGTTGGAAAGATAGATCGGAGATCTAAAGCTATTGTTCCAACTTAATTTACAATGCATTAATTAAAAGTTACAGATTAACCATATATTGACAAATGTTTCTGATTTCACTCCGAACTGGTGTAGAATTTGATGCGATCATATCTTGCTCTATTTTGTACCGTTGAAAGCATTTAATATCTCGTTTGAAATATCTTACCGAGTTCTAAAACTTGTCTGCAGGCGCTGGTTTCAAATAATCAAGGGATTATTGCCTAATTACTAAAATACACTGTATTTATGCTAAAAGTGCTCTATTGTAGCTGAAAACGCTAAATCATAGAGATAAGGTTAAGTATTTGTGACACTCATATCCTGCTGTGTGTTTATCCGTTTGGAGCGTATTATATCTCGTTGGAAAGATTGATCGGAGCTTTAAAGCTATTGTTCCAGATTCATTGACAATGCATTAATTAAAAGTTACACATTAACCATATATTCACAAATGTTTCTGATTTCACTCCGAACTCGTGTAGAATTTGATGCGATCATATCTTGCTCTATTTTGTGCCGTTGAAAGCGTTTTATATCTCGTTGGAAACATCTTTCCGAGTTCTAAAACTTGTCTTCAGGCGCTGGTTTCAAAATATCAAGGGATGATTGCCAAATTACTAAAATACACTGTATTTACGCTAAAAGTGCTCTATTTTCGCTGAAAACGCTAAATCATAGAGATAAGGCTAAGTATTTGTAACACTCATATCTTGCTGTGTGTTTATCCGTTTGGAGCATATTATATCTCGTTGGAAAGATAGATCGGAGCTCTAAAGCTATTGTTCCAACTTCATTTACAATGCATTCATTAAAAGTTACAGATTAACCATATATTCACAAGTTTTAGAACTCAGTAATATCTTTCCAACGAGATATTAAACGCTTTCAACGGCACAAAATAGAGCAAGATATGATCGCATCAAATTCTACACGAGTTCGGAGTGAAATCAGAAACATTTGTTAATATATGGTTAATCTGTAACTTTTAATTAATGCATTGTAAATGAAGTTGGAACAATAGCTTTAGAGCTTCGATCTAACTTTCCAACGAGATATAATACGCTCCAAACGGATATTATTATTATTATTATTATTATTATTATTAGTATTATTATTATTATTATTATTATTATTATTATTATTACTACTCCCTCCGTCCCTTATAACTTTGCCAACTTTCCTTTTTCGGTTGTCCCAAAAACTTTGCCACTTTCCCTTTTAATCAATCAATTTGTGGCTCATGTTATTTCTCTCTCCTCTTCACAAATCTCTACCGCACAGTTTTTACTTTATTATTCTACGTGCCGGTCAAACTTGGCAATCCTTTTAGGGACGGAGGGATTATTATTATTATTATTATTATTATTATTATTATTATTATTATTATTATTATTATTATTATTATTATTATTATTATTATTATCATTATCATTATTATTATCATCATTATTATTATCATCATTATTATTATTATCATTATTATTATCATTATTATTATTATCGTTATTATTATTATCGTTATTATTATTATTATTATCATTATTATTATTATCATTATTATTATTATCATTATTATTCTTATCATTATTATTATTATCATTATTATTATTATCATTATTATTATTATTATTATTATTATTATTATTGTTATTATTATTGTTATTGTTATTATTATCATTATTATTAGCATCATCATTATTATTATCATCATTATTATTATCATTGTTATTATTATCATTGTTATTATTATCATTGTTATTATTATCATTGTTATTATTATCATTGTTATTATTATCATTGTTATTATTATCAATATTATTATTATCATTATTATTATTATCATTATTTTTATTATCATTATTATTATCATTATTATTATTATCATTATTATTATCATTATTATTATCATTACTATTATTATCGTTACTATTATTATTATCATTATTATTATTATCATTATTATTATTATCATTATTATTATTATTATTATTATTATTATTATTACTATTATTATTATTATTATCATTATTATTATTATTATTAGTAGTAGTAGTATTAGTATTATTATTATTATTATTATTATTATTATTCTTATTATTATTATTATCATTATTATTATTATCATTATTAACATTATTAACATTATTATCATTATTATCATTATTATCATTATTATCATTATTATCATTATTATGATTATCATCATCATCATCATCATCATCATCATCATCATCTTCATCATCATTAGCTTTAGATCTCCGATATATCTTTCCAACGAGATATAATACGATCCAAACGGATAAACACACAGAAAGATATGAGTGACGCAAATATTTAGCATTATCTCTATGATTTAGCGTTTTCAGCGAAAATAGAGCACTTTTAGCGTAAATACAGTGCATTTTAGTAATTAGGCAATCATCCCTTGATATTTTGAAACCAGCACCAAAAGACAAGTTTTAGAACTCGGTAAGATCGTTCCAACGAGATATTAAATGCTTTCAACGGCACAAAATAGAGCAAGATATGATCGCATCAAATTCTACATGAGTTCGGAGTGAAATCATAAACATTTGTGAATATATCGTTAATCTGTAACTTTTAATTAATGCATTGTAAATGAAGTTGGAACAATAGCTTTAGAGCTCCGATCTATCTTTCCAACGAGATATAATACGCTCCAAACGGGTAAACACACAGCAAGATATGAGTGTCACAAATACTTAGCCTTATCCCTATGATTTAGCGTTTTCAGCGAAAATAGAGCACCTTTAGCGTAAATACAGTGTATTTTAGTAATTAGGCAATCATCCTTGATATTTTGAAACCAGCGCCTGAAAACAAGTTTTAGAACTCGGTAAGATCTTTCCAACGAGATATTAAACAATTTCAACGACACAAAATAGAGCAAGATATGATCGCATCAAATTCTACACGAGTTCAGAGTGAAATCAGAAACATTTGTAATAATAATAATAATAATAATAGTAATAATAATAGTAATGATAATAATAGTAATAATAATAGTAATAATAATAATAATAATAATAATAATAATAATAATAATTAGGCAATTATCCCTTGATATTTTGAAACCAGCACCTGACGACAAGTTTTAGAACTCAGTAAGATCATTCTACACGAGTTCGGAGTGAAATCAGAAACATTTGTGAATATATGGTTAATCTGTAACTTTTAATTAATGCATTGTAAATAAAGTTGGAACAATAGCTTTAGACCTCCGATCTATCTTTCCAAGGAGATATAATACGCTCCAAACGGATAAACACACAGCAAGATATGAGTGTCACAAATACTTAGCCTTATCCCTATGATTTAACGTTTTCAGCGAAAATAGAGCACTTTTAGCGTAAATACTGTGTATTTTAGTAATTAGGCAATCATCCATTGATATTTTGAAACCAGCGCCTGAAGACATGTTTTAGAACTCGATAATATCTTTCCAACGAGATATTAAACGCTTTCAACGGCACAAAATAGAGTAAGATATGATCGCATCAAATTCTACACCAGTTCGGAGTGAAATCAGAAACATTTGTCAATATATGGTTAATCTGTAACTTTTAATTAATGCATTGTAAATTAGGTTGGAACAATAGCTTTAGAGCTCCGATCTATCTTTCCAACGAGATATAATACGCTCAAAACGAATAAAGACACAGCAAGATATGAGTGTCACCAATACATAGCCTTATCTCTATGATTTATTTGTCAATATATGGTTAATCTGTAACTTTTAATTAATGCTTTGTAAATGAAGTTGGAACAATAGCTTTAGACCTCCGATCTATTTTTCCAACGACATATAATACGCTCCAAACGGATAAACACACAGCAAGATGTGAGTGTCACAAATACTTAGCCTTATCTCTATGATTTAGCGTTTTCAGCGAAAATAGAGCACTTTTAGCGTAAATACTGTGTATTTTAGTAATTAGGCAATCATCCCTTGATATTTTGAAACCAGCACCTGAAGACATGTTTTAGAACTCGATAATATCTTTCCAACGAGATATTAAACGCTTTTAACGGCACAAAATAGAGTAAGATATGATCGCATCAAAGTCTACACGAGTTCGGAGTGAAATCGGAAACATTTGTGAATATATGGTTAATCTGTAACTTTGAATTAATGCATTGTAAATTAGGTTGGAACAATAGCTTTAGAGCTCCGATCTATCTTTCCAACGAGATATAATACGCTCAAAACGAATAAACACACAGCAAGATATGAGTGTCACCAATACATAGCCTTATCTCTATGATTTATTTGTGAATATATGGTTAATCTTTAACTTTTAATTAATGCATTGTAAATGAAGTTGGAACAATAGCTTTAGAGATCCGATCTATATTTCCAATGAGATAAAATACGCTCCAAACGGATAAACACACAGCAAGATATGAGTGTCACAAATAATTAGCCTTATCGCTATTATTTAGCGTTTTCAGCGAAAATAGAGCACGTTTAGCGTAAATACAGTGTATTTTAGTAATTAGGCAATTATCCATTGATAGTTTGAAACCAGCGCCTGAAGACAAGTTTGAGAACTCGGTAAGATGTTTCCAACGAGATATTAAACGCTTTCAACGGCACAAAATAGAGCAAGATATGATCGCATCAAATTCTACACGAGTTCAGAGAGAAATCAGAAACATTTGTGAATATATGGTTAATCTGTAACTTTTAATTAATACATTGTAAATGAAGTTGGAGCAATAGCCTTAGAGCTCCGATCTATCTTTCTAACGAGATATAAAACGCTCCAAACGGATAAACACACAGCAAGATATGAGTGTCACAAATACTTAGCCTTATCTTCATGAACCCACTTTACCCACAAAGAGTCTTGTTTAGAGTGGATGTTCCATAGTGTTCGGGACATTAAGGCATTATTCCACACCTTAGTATCCCTTAAACCCAACCCCCCTTCATTTTTTGGTAGACACACATCACACCAAGCAACTTTAGCCTGTTTACCACCCCAAAGGAAGAGTCTAAAAAGGGAGGTTATCCTATCCAGGATGGTCCTCGGCAAAGGGAAAATACCAAGCCAAAAGGCTTGGACACCTTGCAAGACCGAAGTAATCAACTCAACCTTTCCAGCATAAGATAGAGTTTTTGGGTTCCAAGCATTTAAGTAATATGTAACCTTGTCAATCAAAGGAGAAAACTGGTGTGACACTTGAGATTTAATTTAAACGGATTAATAGTACTACTCATACCAACAATGGGCATCTCCTTTTAAGGGAGCTCATTAGGCAAGAACTCCAAAGTTAAGCGTGCTTGCACGGGAGTAGTCTTGGGATGGGTGACCCTCTGGGAAGTTTGTCAGGGCGCGCACGAGTGAGGACAAAGTGCGCGGAAAAGGCTAGTGGAGGTTTGTGAGGACAGTACTAGAGGTCAGAAGTAACTACCTCGGGGCCTACGGGGTCGGGGTGTTACAGGTGGTATCAGAGCAACCCTGTGACAGTGTGCTGATCCGTTGGATATCGGGCGGGCACTTAGCAGGGAAAAAGATTCTGGGATATGATTGAGATTGGTTTATGGGCGCAACGAGGACGTTGCGTTCCTAAGTGGGGGTGATTGTAACACTTGAGATTTAATTTAAACGGATTAATAGTACTACTCATACCAACAAGGTGCATCTCCTTTTAAGGGAGCTCATTAGCCAAGAACTCCAAAGTTAAGCGTGCTTGCACGGGAGTAGTCTTGGGATGGGTGACCCTCTATTTTGTGCCGTTGAAAGCGTTTAATACCTCGTTGGAAAGATCTTACCGAGTTCTAAAACTTTTCTTTAGGCTCTAGTTTCAAAATATCAAGGGATGATTGCCTAATTACTAAAATACACTGTATTTACGCAAAAGTACTCTATTTTCGCTGAAAACGCTAAATCATAGAGATAAGGCTAAGTGTTTGTGACACTCATATCTTGCTGTGTGTTTATACGTTTGGAGCGTATTATATCTCGTTGGAAAGATATATCGGAGCTCTAAAGCTATTGTTCCAACTTCATTTACAATTCATTAATTAAAAGTTACAGATGAAGCATATATTCACAAATGTTTCAGAGTTCACTCCGAACTCGTGTAGAATTTTATGCGATCATATCTTGTTCTATTTGGAGCGTGTTATATCTCGTTGGAAAGATAGATCGGAGCTCTAAAGCTATTGTTCCAACTTCATTTACAATGCATTAAGTAAAAGTTACAGATTAACCATATATTAACAAATGTTTCTGATTTCACTTCGAACTCGTGTAGAATTTGATGCGATCATATCTTGCTCTATTTTGTGCCGTTGAAAGCGTTTAATATCTCGTTGGAAATATCTTACCGAGTTCTAACACGTTTATTCAGACACTAGTTTCAACATATCAAGGGATGATTGCCTAATTAATAAAATACACTGCATTTACGTTAAAAGTGCTCTATTTTCGCTGAAAACGCTAAATCATAGAGATAAGGCTAAGTATTTGTGACGCTCATATCTGGCTGTGTGTTTATCCGTTTGGAGCGTATTATATCTCGTTGGAAAGATAGATCGGAGATCTAAAGCTATTGTTCCAACTTAATTTACAATGCATTAATTAAAAGTTACAGATTAACCATATATTGACAAATGTTTCTGATTTCACTCCGAACTGGTGTAGAATTTGATGCGATCATATCTTGCTCTATTTTGTACCGTTGAAAGCATTTAATATCTCGTTTGAAATATCTTACCGAGTTCTAAAACTTGTCTGCAGGCGCTGGTTTCAAATAATCAAGGGATTATTGCCTAATTACTAAAATACACTGTATTTATGCTAAAAGTGCTCTATTGTAGCTGAAAACGCTAAATCATAGAGATAAGGTTAAGTATTTGTGACACTCATATCCTGCTGTGTGTTTATCCGTTTGGAGCGTATTATATCTCGTTGGAAAGATTGATCGGAGCTTTAAAGCTATTGTTCCAGATTCATTGACAATGCATTAATTAAAAGTTACACATTAACCATATATTCACAAATGTTTCTGATTTCACTCCGAACTCGTGTAGAATTTGATGCGATCATATCTTGCTCTATTTTGTGCCGTTGAAAGCGTTTTATATCTCGTTGGAAACATCTTTCCGAGTTCTAAAACTTGTCTTCAGGCGCTGGTTTCAAAATATCAAGGGATGATTGCCAAATTACTAAAATACACTGTATTTACGCTAAAAGTGCTCTATTTTCGCTGAAAACGCTAAATCATAGAGATAAGGCTAAGTATTTGTAACACTCATATCTTGCTGTGTGTTTATCCGTTTGGATCGTATTATATCTCGTTGGAAAGATAGATCGGAGCTCTAAAGCTATTGTTCCAAGTTAATTTACAATTCATTAATTAAAAGATAGATCGGAGCTCTAAAGCTATTGTTCCAACTTCATTTACAATGCATTAAGTAAAAGTTACAGATTAACCATATATTCACAAACGTTCTGATTTCACTCCGAACTCGTGTAGACTTTGATGCAATCATATCTTGCTCTATTTTGTGCCGTTGAAAGCGTTTAATATCTCGTTGGAAAGATCTTACCGAGTTCTAAAACTTGTCTTCAGGCTCTGGTTTCAGAATATCAAGAGATGATTGCAGAATTACTAAAATACACCGTATTTACCCTAAGAGTGCTCTATTTTCGCTGAAAACGCTAAATCATAGAGATAAGGCTAAGTATTTATGACACTCATATCTTGCTGTGTGTTTATCCGTTTGGAGCGTATTATATCTCGTTGGAAAGATAGATCGGAGCTCTAAAGCTATTGTTCCAACTTCATTTACAGCGCATTAATTAAAAGTTACAGATTAACCATATATTCATAAATGTTTCTGATTTCACTCCGAACTCGTGTAGAATTTGATGCAATCATATCTTGCTCTATTTTGTGCCGTTGAAAGCGTTTGATATCTCGTTGGAAAAATATTATCGAGTTCTAAAACATGTCTTTAGGCGCTGGTTTCAAAATATCAAGGGATGATTGCCTAATTATTAAAATACACTGTAATTACGCTAAAAGTGCTCTATTTTCACTGAAAACGCTAAATCATAGAGATAAGGCTAAGTATTTGTGACACTCATATCTTGCTGTGTGTTTATCCGTTTGGAGCGTATTATATCTCGTTATAAAGATAGATCGGAGCTCTAAAGCTAATGTTCCAACTTCATTTACAATGCATTAATTAAAAGTTACAGATTAACCATATATTCACAAATGTTTCTGATTTCTCTCGGAACTCGTGTAGAATTTGATGAGATCATATCTTACTATATTTTGTGCCATTGAAAGCGTTTAATATCTCGTTGGAAACATCTTACCGAGTTCTCAAACTTGTATTCAGGCGCTGGTTTCAAAATATAAAGGGATGATTTCCAAATTACTAAAATACACTGTATTTACGCTAAAAGTGCTCTATTTTCGCTGAAAACGTTAAATAATAGAGATAAGGCTAATTATTTGTGACACTCATATCTTGCTGTGTGTTTATCCGTTTGGAGCGTATTATATCTCATTGGAAATATAGATCGGAGCTCTAAAGCTATTGTTCGAACTTCATTTACAATGCATTAATTAAAAGTTACAGATTAACCATATATTCACAAATGTTTCTGATTTCACTCCGAATTCTTGTAGAATTTGATGCGATCATATCTTGCTATATTTTGTGCCGTTGAAAACGTTTAATCAAAATATCAAGGGATGATTGCATAATTACTAAAATACACTGTATTTACTCTAAAAGTGCTCTATTTTCGCTGAAAACGCTAAATCATAGAGATAAGGTTAAGTATTTGTGACACTCATATCTTGCTATGTGTTTATCCGTTTGGATCGTATTATATCTAGTTGGAAAGATAGATCGGACGCTCTAAAGCTATTATTCCAACTTCATTTACAATGCATTAATTAAAAGTTACAGATCAACCATATATTCACAAATGTTTCTGATTTCACTCCGAACTCGTGTAGAATTTGATGCGATCATATCTTGCTCAATTTTGTGCCGTTGAAAGCGTTTAATATCTCGTTGGAATGATCTTACCGAGTTCTAAAACTTCTATTCAGGCGCCGGTTTCAAAATATCAAGGGATGATTTCCTAATTACTAAAATACACTTTATTTACGCTAAAAGTGCTCTATTTTCGCTGAAAACGCTAAATCATAGAGATAAGGCTAAGTATTTGTGACACTCATATCTTGTTGTGTGTTTATCCGTTTGGAGCGTAATATATCTCGTTGGAAAGATAGATCGGAGCTCTAAAACTATTGTTCCAACTTCATTTACAATGCATTATTATTACTATTATTATTATTTTTATTATTATTATTATTATTATTATTATTATTATTATTATTATTATTATTATTATTATTATTATTATTATGATTATTATTATTATCATTGTTATCATTGTTATCATTGTTATCATTGTTATCATTATCATTGTTATCATTATCATTGTTATCATTATCATTGTTATCATTATCATTGTTATCATTATCATTGTTATCATTATCATTGTTATCATTATCATTGTTATAATTATCATTGTTATCATTATCATTGTTATCATTATCATTGTTATCATTATCATTGTTATTATTATCATTGTTATTATTATCATTGTTATTATTATCATTATCATCATCATCAGCATCATCATCATCATCATCATCATCATCATATTTACGCTAAAAGTGCTCTAGTTTCGCTGAAAACGCCAAATCATAGAGATAAGGCTAAGTATTTGTGACACTCATATCTTGCTGTGTGTTTATCCGTTTGGATCGTATTATATCTCGTTGGAAAGATAGATCGGAGCTCTAAAGCTATTGTTCCAACTTCATTTACAATGCATTAATTAAAAGTTACAGATTAACCATATATTCACAAATGTTTCTGATTTCACTCCGAACTCGTGTAGAATTTGAGGCGATCACATCTTGCTCTATTGTTTGCCGTTGAAAGCGTTTAATATCTCGTTGGAAAGATCATACCGAGTTTTAAAACTTTTTTTCAGGCGCTGGTTTCAAAGTATCAAGGGATGATTGCCTAATTACTGAAATACACTGTATTTACGCTAAAAGTGCTCTATTTTCGCTGAAAACGCTAAATCATAGAGATAAGGCTAAGTATTTGTGACACTCATATCTTGCTGTGTGTTTATCCATTTGGAGCGTATTATATCTCGTTGGAAAGATAGATCGGAGATCTAAAGCTATTGTTCCAACTTCATTTACAATGCATTAATTTAAAGTTACACTTTAACCATATATTCACAAATGTTTCTGATTTCACTTCGAACTCGTGTAGAATGTGATGCGATCATATCATTCTCTATTTTGTGCCGTTGAAAGCGTTTAATATCTCGTTGGAAAGATCTTACCGAGTTCTAAAACTTGTCTTCAGGCTCTGGTTTCAGAATATCAAGAGATGATTGCATAATTACTAAAATACACCGTATTTACCCTAAGAGTGCTCTATTTTCGCTGAAAACGCTAAATCATAGAGATAAGGCTAAGTATTTATGACACTCATATCTTGCTGTGTGTTTATCCGTTTGGAGCGTATTATATCTCGTTGGAAAGATAGATCGGAGCTCTAAAGCTATTGTTCCAACTTCATTTACAGCGCATTAATTAAAAGTTACAGATTAACCATATATTCACAAATGTTTCTGATTTCACTCTGAACTCGGGTAGAATTTGATGCGATCATATCTTGCTCTATTTTGTGCCGTTGAAAGCGTTTAATATCTCGTTGGAAAGCTCTTACCGAGTTCTAAAACTTGTCTTCAGGCGCTGGTTTCAAAATATCAAGGGATGATTGCCTAATTACTAAAATACACTGTATTTACGCTAAAAGTGCTCTATTTTCGCTGAAAACGCTAAATCATAGAGATAAGGCTAAGTATTCGTGACACTCATATCTTGCTGTGTGTTTATCCGTTTGGATCGTATTAAATCTCGTTGGAAAGATAGATCGGAGCTCTACATCTAATGTTCCAACTTAATTTACAATGCATTAATTAAAAGTTAAAGATTAACCATATATTCATAAATGTTTCTGATTTCACTCCGAACTCGTGTAGAATTTGATGCAATCATATCTTGCTCTATTTTGTGCCGTTGAAAGCGTTTGATATCTCGTTGGAAAAATATTATCGAGTTCTAAAACATGTCTTTAGGCGCTGGTTTCAAAATATCAAGGGATGATTGCCTAATTATTAAAATACACTGTAATTACGCTAAAAGTGCTCTATTTTCACTGAAAACGCTAAATCATAGAGATAAGGCTAAGTATTTGTGACACTCATATCTTGCTGTGTGTTTATCCGTTTGGAGCGTATTATATCTCGTTATAAAGATAGATCGGAGCTCTAAAGCTAATGTTCCAACTTCATTTACAATGCATTAATTAAAAGTTACAGATTAACCATATATTCACAAATGTTTCTGATTTCTCTCGGAACTCGTGTAGAATTTGATGAGATCATATCTTACTATATTTTGTGCCATTGAAAGCGTTTAATATCTCGTTGGAAACATCTTACCGATTCTCAAACTTGTCTTCAGGCGCTGGTTTCAAAATATCAAGGGATGATTTCCAAATTACTAAAATACACTGTATTTACGCTAAAAGTGCTCTATTTTCGCTGAAAACGTTAAATAATAGAGATAAGGCTAATTATTTGTGACACTCATATCTTGCTGTGTGTTTATCCGTTTGGAGCGTATTATATCTCATTGGAAATATAGATCGGAGCTCTAAAGCTATTGTTCGAACTTCATTTACAATGCATTAATTAAAAGTTACAGATTAACCATATATTCACAAATGTTTCTGATTTCACTCCGAATTCTTGTAGAATTTGATGCGATCATATCTTGCTATATTTTGTGCCGTTGAAAACGTTTAATCAAAATATCAAGGGATGATTGCATAATTACTAAAATACACTGTATTTACTCTAAAAGTGCTCTATTTTCGCTGAAAACGCTAAATCATAGAGATAAGGTTAAGTATTTGTGACACTCATATCTTGCTATGTGTTTATCCGTTTGGATCGTATTATATCTAGTTGGAAAGATAGATCGGACGCTCTAAAGCTATTATTCCAACTTCATTTACAATGCATTAATTAAAAGTTACAGATCAACCATATATTCACAAATGTTTCTGATTTCACTCCGAACTCGTGTAGAATTTGATGCGATCATATCTTGCTCAATTTTGTGCCGTTGAAAGCGTTTAATATCTCGTTGGAATGATCTTACCGAGTTCTAAAACTTCTATTCAGGCGCCGGTTTCAAAATATCAAGGGATGATTTCCTAGTTACTAAAATACACTTTATTTACGCTAAAAGTGCTCTATTTTCGCTGAAAACGCTTAATCATAGAGATAAGGCTAAGTATTTGTGACACTCATATCTTGTTGTGTGTTTATCCGTTTGGAGCGTAATATATCTCGTTGGAAAGATAGATCGGAGCTCTAAAACTATTGTTCCAACTTCATTTACAATGCATTATTATTACTATTATTATTATTATTATTATTATTATTATTATTATTATTATTATTATTATTATTATTATTATTATTATTATTATTATTATTATGATTATTATTATTATCATTGTTATCATTGTTATCATTGTTATCATTATCATTGTTATCATTATCATTGTTATCATTATCATTGTTATCATTATCATTGTTATCATTATCATTGTTATCATTATCATTGTTATCATTATCATTGTTATAATTATCATTGTTATCATTATCATTGTTATCATTATCATTGTTATCATTATCATTGTTATTATTATCATTGTTATTATTATCATTGTTATTATTATCATTATCATCATCATCAGCATCATCATCATCATCATCATCATCATCATCATATTTACTCTAAAAGTGCTCTAGTTTCGCTGAAAACGCCAAATCATAGAGATAAGGCTAAGTATTTGTGACACTCATATCTTGCTGTGTGTTTATCCGTTTGGATCGTATTATATCTCGTTGGAAAGATAGATCGGAGCTCTAAAGCTATTGTTCCAACTTCATTTACAATGCATTAATTAAAAGTTACAGATTAACCATATATTCACAAATGTTTCTGATTTCACTCCGAACTCGTGTAGAATTTGAGGCGATCACATCTTGCTCTATTGTTTGCCGTTGAAAGCGTTTAATATCTCGTTGGAAAGATCATACCGAGTTTTAAAACTTTTTTTCAGGCGCTGGTTTCAAAGTATCAAGGGATGATTGCCTAATTACTGAAATACACTGTATTTACGCTAAAAGTGCTCTATTTTCGCTGAAATCGCTAAATCATAGAGATAAGGCTAAGTATTTGTGACACTCATATCTTGCTGTGTGTTTATCCATTTGGAGCGTATTATATCTCGTTGGAAAGATAGATCGGAGATCTAAAGCTATTGTTCCAACTTCATTTACAATGCATTAATTTAAAGTTACAGTTTAACCATATATTCACAAATGTTTCTGATTTCACTTCGAACTCGTGTAGAATGTGATGCGATCATATCATTCTCTATTTTGTGCCGTTGAAAGCGTTTAATATCTCGTTGGAAAGATCTTACCGAGTTCTAAAACTTGTCTTCAGGCTCTGGTTTCAAATTATCAAGGGATGATTGCCTAATTACTTAAATACACTGTATTTACGCTAAAAGTGCTCTATTTTCGCTGAAAACGCTAAATCATAGAGATAAGGCTATGTATTTGCGACACTCATATCTTGCTGTGTGTTTATCCGTTTGGATCGTATTATATCTCGTTGGAAAGATAGATCAGAGCTCTAAAGCTACTGTTCCAACTTCATTTATAGTGCATTAATTAAAAGTTACATATTAACCATATATTCACAAATGTTTCTGATTTCACTCCGAACTCATGTAGAATTTGATGCGATCATATCTTGCTCTATTTTGTGCCGTTGAAAGCGTTTAATATCTCGATAGAAAGATCATACCGAGTTCTAAAACTTGGCTTCAGGCGCTGGCTTCAAAATATCAAGGCATGATTGCCTAATTACTAAATTACACTGTATTTACGCTAAAAGTGCTCTATTTTCGCTGAAAACGCTAAATCATAGAGATAAGGCTAAGTATTTGTGACACTCATATCCTGCTGTGTGTTTATCCGTTTTGGTCGTATTATATCTCGTTGGAAAGATAGATCGGAGCTCTAAAGCTATTGTTCGAACTTCATTTACAATGCATTAATTAAAAGTTACAGATTAACCATATATTCACAAATGTTTCTGATTTCAGTCTGAACTCGTGTAGAATTTGATACGATCATATCTTGCTCTATTTTGTGCCGCTGAAAGCGTTTAATATCTCGTTGGAAAGATCTTACCGAGTTCTAGAACTTGTCTTCAGGCGCTGGTTTCAAAATATCAAGGGATGATGGCCTAATTACTAAAATGCACTGTATTTACGCTAAAAGAGCTCTATTTTCGCTGAAAACGCTTAATCATAGAGATAAGGCTAAGTATTTGTGTCACTCATATCTTGCTGTGTGTTTATCCGTTTGGATCGTATTATATCTCGTTGGAAAGATAGATCGGAGCTCTAAAGCTATTGTTCCAACTTCATTTACAATGCATTAATTAAAAGTTACAGATTAACCATATATTCACAAATGTTTCTGATTTCACTCCGAACTCGTGTAGAATTTGAGGCGATCACATCTTGCTCTATTTTGTGCCGTTGAAAGCGTTTAATATCTCGTTGGAAAGATCATACCGAGTTCTAAAACTTTTCTTCAGGCGCTGGTTTCAATTTTTTTGGATGAACAGTAAGTATATATTGAGTAACCATCCAAAGAGTTTAAACTGTACAAGCAAAAAGGTGGCCAAAATTTTAGGCTATCCAAAGAATGGATAACCCATCACCTCCAAAACCAAAACCAGAGAGGCTGGTCAGCACTCTATGCAAAGCCGATCACAAAAACAAGGTGATGGGCTAGTGAACGTCAAAAAACCACCAATTCATGTGGATATATGCTATACAAAACTTTATAGACAATATACTTGATCCGAGCAAAAACGTCTTCAACTTTGGGGGAAATACCATCAAACTTGATGGCATTTCTAGTCCTCCAAATGTGATAGACCGAGAAGCAAAATGCAATCCTTGTTGCTTTAGCTATAATGGTGGCTCCACTCCTCTCCTTTTTAATCCATTTGACCGAGCTTGAAAGTGTGCCCATAAGCCTCGGCATGTCCATCCAATTCTTCACCAAGCTCCAAATTTTCCCTGAAAAAGGGCATTCAAAGTATAGGTGTGAAGCCGTTTCCGGCCCACCCTTGCACATAACACAAATGTTAACTACATCTAATCTATGAAGATTATCACATGTAGCCAACCTATTCCGGAATGCCAACCAAGTAGTAAAGGAAAATTTAGGGGGAATATAGTCTTTCCAAATAAAGGACATCCACCTACGGGTAGAGGCCTTAATTCTAAGTAAATCATAGACTTTGGAGGATACAAGTTTACCATTAGCTTGAAAGGAGTTCAAACAGCGAATGGTGTCAGCCACATCCTCGAATTTGGAGATGATCTCATCACGTACCATGGCAAATTTCTTCATTAATTGTGAATCCCTATGGTGTGGGACAAAATCCCACACACTTCGGCCATTAAGATACACACTATGAACCCACTTAACCCATAGAGTGTCCTTTTTAAGATGAATGTCCCAAAAACTTTTAGCAAGCAAAGCTGAGTTCCAGATTTTGGTATCATGTATACCAAGGCCACCCTCATGTTTAGGGAGACATACATCAGCCCAAGATACTCTAGAGTATTTACAACCCCATAGGAAGATACGGCACATAGCTGTTATTCTATCAAGTATTACCTTTGGGATAGGAAACATTTGTAACCAAAAAGAATGCACACCCTGTATGACGGCTTTAATGAGTTCAACTCTACCAGCATAGGAGAGTGTCTTGAGATTCCATGCGCTAATATAGGTGGAGATGGACTCTAATAGTGGGGAAAAGTGTGTCACAGATATCTTAAGGGGAGCAAGAGGAACCCCAAGATACTTAACAGGAAAAGATCCTGCTTTAAAATCAACCAAACTCAAGATGTTATCAAGCTCATATATAGCCATTCCCCCTAAGAAGATATTGGATTTATCATAATTGACCCGAAGGCCAGATATGTTACCAAACTCTTCTAAGGAGTCAATAAGAATTTTAATAGATGGATAGTCACCCCTCGAAAAAAGCATCAAGTCATCAGCATAAGCAATATGTGAGATTTTCAAACTACCACACTTAGGATGGAATTTGAAAGGAGCTTCACAGGTTTTCACATTCAATAATCTAGACAAATATTCCAAACAAAGAGCAAATAACAGGGGGGACATAGGATCACCTTGTCTAAGGCCCCTTTTACCAATAAAATGCCCATGAAGAACCCCATTTATAGAGACAGAATAAGAAGGTGTGGTAACACACTCCATGATCCAATGAATAAACTTGCAAGGAAAGCCAATATGTAAAAGCATGTTATAAAGGAAGTCCCATGAAATAGTATCATAGGCCTTCCGAAGGTCAACTTTGATCATACAACGTGGTGAAACATGTTTCCTAGCATATCCTCTAACCAATTCTTGAGCAATAAACACATTATCAATCATAAACCTACCATCAACAAAGGCCCCCTGGGCAGGGTCAATCAAATTAGGTAGGCAAGGAATTAATCTCTTAGCTAGGATCTTGGTAATAACCTTATAGATAACATTGGTGCACGAAATAGGTCTAAAATCTGAAGCTGTGGGTGAGTGTGTGGTCTTAGGAATCAAGGCAATGAGTGTATGGTTGAGTTGTTTAAGTAGCTTACCAGATCCAAAGAAGCCCTTGACGGCTAGTATAAAGTCATGACCAACAAGGTGCCAGTTGTGCTTGAAAAAGGCCGAGGTATAACCATCAGGGCCAGGTGCTTTGTTATCACCAATATCAAAGAGGGCCTCTTTAATCTCCAAATCAGTTATTGGAGTAACTAAGCCCTCAACATCATCCAAAGGCAGAATGTTACCGGAAGTAACAATGCTAGGATCTAACCCCGTGGTAGGATAGTGTGTGCCAAATAGCTTAGTGTAAAACTCAACAAATTCCATAGCAACTTGTTCAATTGAAGTGGTAGAATCACCATTGGGAAGTTTAAGGGCCGTAATGGTGTTTCTAGCCAGATTCTTCTTGACAATTGAATGGAAATACTTAGTACACTTGTCACCTTGGATGAGATGTGTAGCTTTGGCTTTTTGTCTATAAAAATCTTCCTCGGCCGATTTAAGGTTAAGGAGTTTCTTTTTAATCAGTTCAACCTCATTCCTAATGGTAACATCAAGAGGAGCATGCATAGAAAACCCAAGGACCCGTTTGTACTCCTTTTTTATTTCCTTAACCTTCTCCGAAATATGACCAAAGTTCAATTTATTTAGTTCTTTAAGAGGTCTTTTTAAGGTTCTCAATTTTTGGGCAAGGATGAACTGAGAGCTTCCATAGACCACTTTACCCCAATGATTGGTAAGGATGGTGTTGAAAGTCTCATGTTTAAGCCACATATTGTAAAACTTGAAAGGTTTAGTGCCATTGAACTGGTTTTGACCAATAGAAACAAGAGAGGAAACATGATCAAAATCTGCTTCCATATCACAAAAATGAGTTTTACAAGAAACACCATTTATACTCCAACAAGGATTCATAAGCACTCTATCAAGCTTAGCCCAAAGGGATCCTCTATTCCAAGTAAGGAACTCACCCGTGGAAGGAGTATCAACAAGATTAGCTTGAATTTTAAAGTCATTTAGGTCTTGGATAAGATAGGCCGAGGGAGGGGTGGGACCCACCCTCTCATTTGGGCTACCAACGCAGTTGAAATCTCCCATTACAAGCCAAGGGCTAGTAATGTTAGGTTCCAAATTAGCCACATGGTTCCAAAGCAATCTTCTCTCCAAAACCGTGTAAAGGGCATAGACAAATGTAACAAAAAATTGTACTTGAGTAGTTTTGCACTTAATTTCACAATGGACATGTTGTTTTTCAATTTCAAGGATATTAACTTGTACAAAGTTAGGGTCCCAAAGTATGGCCATGCATCCACCCTCAATAAGGTCAAAGTTTGTAGAAAATAACCATGAAGGCAGCCTATTTTTGGAAAATCTATCAAAATTAGAATAGGTCATTTTTGTTTCAAGTAAGCAACATACACGAACACAATTAGAAAGAATAAAATTAACTACGGAGTTTTGTTTAGAGACCTTATTAAGGCCTCGGACATTCCATGCTGCTAAAAACATAAAAAGGATTAGAAAGATCTCCCCTTTTTGGCCTTTTTGGCCTCGTTGTCCACTGTTTTGCCCCTCGGTTTGTACCTAGCAAGAAAAAGGAAATCATATATATATTGAACAAAGAAAGAGGTGAACTCATACCCCTCCTCGTTAGCAATGACTCCCGGCAGCTTTTTAAGGCAAAGAGTAGTAAAATTCAGCCCCATGGTTTGGCCATCTTGTGTTACATTCAAATAGTTGTCCAATCTTGTCATCCCCTCCTTGACTTCATCAACATGCGAGACATGGATGCATGGCCGATTATCTTGGTCCACCCCAAGTTTAGTAATAACGTCATCAAGATATGCTTCCCTAATATCATAGATCACACGGCTTTTGGTAAGATCCATCTTCTTTGGGTTCTTCACTTTGCAAGCATTTCCCCTAGGGCAACCATCTTCGAAGAATCTACATAGGAAATGTCTATAAACACTCCTCATGAATACCGAGCCATAAGCATAGCCTTCCTTGGTGTGAGTAATTTCAGGGAGACCTTCCAAGCAATCCTTGGTAAAGAACATACCGGGTTCATTATCATTGACTACCTTAAGGTTGTGGTCAATCTTGATTATGGTAGCTTCTTTATCCATTTCGTCAATTTGTTTCACCTTAATAGTAGGTGTAAGGTACTCATCCGGATCCATATCAAAGATCACCTCATCTTGGTATACATCATGAAAGTTTCTAACCACCTGAGAGGTTTGCAAATCAGTTTGGTCGTCTAGGAGTGAAGATGTGGTTATCTCCCCTCTTCTTGGTTTCTTTTTGCTATTCTTGGAGAACCGTAACTTCTTGAAGAAAGGATGATCAATTTTTGGGGCCTCATAATCATTGACAAGCTTCTCTTTCCCTTTATCATGTTCAATACCAATGTTAGTCACGGGCTCTTCAATTGTTGGATTGGTTCCCACCTCAACTTCCTCCTCCTCGGTCTCAAGCACATTTTTCTTCCTTGCAATCTCCATTTCTTCTTTTTCAATTTGGGCAATAACCTTGCAAGTGAAAGCATGGTGACCGAAACACTTGCAATGAAAGCAATAGTTTGGAAAGGTTTCGTACCTCACCCTTTGTTTGTGTAGCCTCCCATTTGGTAGCCGAATAGGAATCAAGAGAGGGGGGGCCTTGGAAGCATCCACCTCTATTAGGACTCGTGCAAAGGAGGACCTTGCTTTTTCAAGAGTAACCCTATCCGTGGTCAATGGAACTCCAACTCTTGAGGCAACTTCACTTATGATTTCCTCCTCCCAAATTCTCATTGGTAGGTGAGGAAATTGGACCCAAATGGGAACTTTCAAGAATTCTTCATCATCAATGGAAAAGTCCTCGAAAAGAGGTTTTAGATGGAAGGTTTTCCCAAACAAGGAGTAGGGGCCTTCCATAAGAACTTTTGATCGATCTTCATCATTTTGGAACTTGAATATGACCCAACCCTTGTCATGAGACCTGACTCTACACGGTACACCCCATTTTTGGGTCATAGCATGGATTTTTGTCAACCCGGGGAACCTTCCATCAAAATAGGCAACAAGACAATGTCCCCAAATTTGCACCATGGAAGATAGGTTCCGGGTAGTAAGATCAATGATGTCTCCTTTAGGCTCGATGTAGTGTAGTTTCATGCCTTTGTCAGGTTGCCTATTATCCTTGAAGAGTGAGACAAAGGAAGGCTTAGTCCCGGGCTGACCCCATTTTGATGTCCCATTAGCATTCGGAGGAGATGCCGCGGCATGAGTAGTAGGTGCAAGAGTGGATGCCGCGGCATGAGAAGTAGGTGCCTCATCAATTGGTGTAGTAGATGCCGCGGCCATTGTGTTAACAATTGCAATGTCCGGGTCAGGTTCGGCATTAGACACAACCAAGGAATCAATGTGTTCTTGGTCCAAAATATCCTTCACCGAAGGGTCAACAATGTATTCTCGTTCTTCTTCAACACTTAAAGTTTCAATTGGATCAATTGAGCCATCAATCGAAATATTATCCTCCATTCCATCAACAACCTCGGTCACACTTGCATTATCAACAATATCATCAAAGGTGTTGGGAATTACCTCGGTTTGCAAAGAATCCGAAGTAAGAGATATTGTAGCATCTTTGGAAGTAGTTGCCGTAGTTAGTTGTTGTTGTGCGAGTTCCTCGACCGCTTCATCGATTTCCTTCCCTTGGGCTTTGGCCTTAAGCCGAGAAGAAGCCTTCAAGGGGAGAGGAGTTTCTTTCTTCTTCTTGGTAACCATTGCTAGAAGAAGGGGAAGCTAGACGGCAGCAACCCCCTCAAAAGAAAACATGAGCTAGAAATCCGTACCAATGGAGTTTGTGACCGTTGGGGAAGATGACGAAAATCCAAAGTTTCTTGATGATGAAAAAAGTTGTAGAAAGTTAATCCCCACTCCTAGGAGCGACGTGTGGAGGCGTTGACCTTCTTCGGTGAACAGTGTTAGCGATGAGGAAAAAGTTCGTTCTTAGCTCAAAACTCCCAAAAAGAAGCTCAAACTCCGGGAATAATACAACCAAGAGAAAGGAGGAGGTATTATGGCCGGAATCCAAGCTCAAACCAAGAGAATCGAACGGAAATGGTGAAATCCGTGAGAAGAAGAGCCTAAACCGCGTAAGGTTTAGGGAGAGAAGCTCTCAACTTCTTCAAGGCGCTCAGGCGCTGGTTTTCAGGCGCTGGTTTCAAAGTATCAAGGGATGATTGCCTAATTACTGAAATACACTGTATTTACGCTAAACGTGCTCTATTTTCGCTGAAAACGCTAAATCATAGAGATAAGGCTAAGTATTTGTGACACTCATATCTTGCTGTGTGTTTATCCATTTGGAGCGTATTATATCTCGTTGGAAAGATAGATCTGAGATCTAAAGCTATTGTTCCAACTTCATTTACAATGCATTAATTAAAAGTTATAGATTAACCATATATTCACAAATGTTTCTGATTTCACTCCAAACTCGTGTAGAATTTGATGCGATCATATCTTGCTATATTTTGTGCCATTGAGAGCATTTAATATCTTGTTGAAAGATTTTACCGAGTTCTAAAACTTGTCTTCAGGCGCGGGTTTCAAAGTATCAAGGGATGATTGCCTAATTACTAAAATACACTGTATTTACGCTAAAAGTACTCTATTTTCGCTGAAAACGTTAAATCATAGAGATAAGGCTATGTATTTGCGACACTCATATCTTGCTGTGTGTTTATCCGTTTGGATCGTATTATATCTCGTTGGAAAGATAGATCGGAGCTCTAAAGCTATTGTTCCAACTTCATTTACAATGCATTAATTAAAACTTACAGATTAACCATATATTCACAAATGTTTCTGATTTCACTCCGAACTCGTGTAGAATTTGAGGCGATCACATCTTGTCTTCAGGCGCTGGTTTCAAAATATCAAGGGATGATTTCCAAATTACTAAAATACACTGTATTTACGCTAAAAGTGCTCTATTTTCGCTGAAAACGCTTAATCATAGAGATAAGGCTAATTATTTGTGACACTCATATCTTGCTGTGTGTTTATCCGTTTGGAGCGTATAGTATCTCGTGGGAAAGATAGATCGGAGCTCTAAAGCTATTGTTCCAACTTAATTTACAATGCATTAATTAAAAGTTACAAATTAACCATATATTCACAAATGTTTCTGATTTCACTCCGAGCTCGTGTAGAATTTGATGCGATCATATCTTTCTCTATTTTGTGCCGTTGAAAGCGTTTAATATCTCGTTGGAACGATCTTACCTAGTTCTAAATCTTGTCTTCTGGCGCTGGTTTCAATATATCAAGGGATGATTTCCTAATTAATAAAATACACTTCATTTACGTTAAAAGTGCTCTATTTTCGCTGAAAACGCTAAATCATAGAGATAAGGCTAAGTATTTGTGACACTTATATCTTGCTGTGTGTTTATCCGTTTGGAGCATATTATATCTCGTTGGAAAGATAGATCGGAGCTCTAAAGCTATTGTTCCAACTTCATTTACAATGCATTCATTAAAAGTTACAGATTAACCATATATTCACAATTGTTTCTGATTTCACTCCGAACTCGTGTAGAATTTGATGCGATCATATCTTGCTCTATTTTGTGCCATTGAAAGCGTTTAATATCTCGTTGGAAAGATCTTAACGAGTTCTAAAACTTGTCTTTAGGCGCTGGTTTCAAAATATCAAGGGATGATTGCCTAATTACTAAAATACACTGTATTTACGCTAAAAGTGCTCTATTTTCGCTGAAAACGCTAAATCTTAGAGATAAGGCTAAGTATTTTTGACACTCATATCTTGCTGTGTGTTTATCCGTTTAGAGCATATTATATTTCGTTGGAAAGATAGATCGGAGCTCTAAAGTTATTGTTCCAACTCCATTTACAATGCATTAATTAAAAGTTACAGATTGACCATATATTCACAAATGTTTCTGATTTCACTCCGAACTCGTGTAGAATTTGATGCGATCATATCTTGCTCTATTTTGTGCCGTTGAAAGCGTTTAATATCTCGATGGAAAGATCTTACCGAGTTCTAAAACGTGTCTACAGGCGCTGGTTTCAAAATATCAAGGGATGATTGCCTAATTACTAAATTACACTTTATTTACGCTAAAAGTGCTTTATTTTCGCTGAAAACGCTAAATCATAGAGATAAGCCTAAGTATTTGTGACACTCATATCTTGTTGTGTGTTTATCCGTTTGGAGCGTAATATATCTCGTTGGAAAGATAGATCGGAGCTCTAAAACAATTGTGCTAACTTCATTTACAATGCATTAATTAAAAGTTACAGAATAACGATATATTCACAAATGTTTCTGATTTCACTCCGAACTCGTGTAGAATTTGATGCGATCATATCTAGCTCTATTTTGTGCCGTTCAAAGCGTTTAATATCTCGTTGGAAATATCATACCGAGTTCTAAAACTTGTCTTCAGGCGCTGGTTTCAAAATATCAAGGGATGGTTGCCTAATTACTAAAATACACTGTATTTACGCTAAAAGTGCTCTATTTTCGCTGAAAACGCTAAATCTTAGAGATAAGGCTAAGTATTTGTGACACTCATATCTTGCTGTGTGTTTATCCATTTGGAGCGTATTATATCTCGTTGGAAAGATAGATCGGGGATCGAAAGCTGTTGTTCCAACTTCATTTACAATGCATTAGTTAAAAGTTACAGATTAACCATATATTCACAAATGATTCTGATTTCACTCCGAACTCGTGTAGGATGTGATGCGATCATATCTTGCTCTATTTTGTGCCGCTGAAAGCGTTTAATATCTCGTTGGAAGGATCGTACCGAGTTCTAAAACTTGTCTTCAGGCGCTGGTTTCAGAATATCAAGCGATGATTGCCTAATTACTAAAATACACTGTATTTACGCTAAAAGTGCTCTATTTTCGCTGAAAACGCTAAATCTTAGGGATAAGGCTAAGTATTTGTGTCACTCATATCTTGCTGTGTGTTTATCCGTTTGGATCGTATTATATCTCTTTGGAAAGATAGATCGGAGCTCTAAAGCTATTGTTCCAACTTCATTTACAATGCATTAATTAAAAGTTACAGATTAACCATATATTCACAAATGTTTCTGATTTTACTCCGAACTCGTGTAGAATTTGATGCGATCATATCTTGCTCTATTTTTTGCCATTGAAAGCGTTGAATATCTCGATGGAAAGATCTTACCGAGTTCTAAAACTTGTCTTCAGGCGCTGGTTTCAATATATCAAGGGATGATTGCCTAATTACTAAAATACACTGTATTTACGCTAAAAGTGCTCTATTTTCGCTGAAAACGCTAAATCATAGAGATAAGGCTAAGTATTTGTGACACTCATATCTTGCTGTGTGTTTATCCATTTGGAATGTATTATATCTCGTTGGAAAGATAGATCGGAGCTCTAAAGCTATTTCTCCAACTTCATTTACCATGCATTAGTTAAAAGTTACAGATTAACCATATATTCACAAATGTTTCTGATTTCACTCCGAACTCATGTAGAATTTGATGCGATCATATCTTCCTCTATTTTGTGCCGTTGAAAGAGTTTAATATCTCGTTGTAAAGATCTTACCGAGTTCTAAACCTTGTCTTCAGGCGTTGGTTTCAAAATATCAATTGATGATTGCGTAATTACTAAAATACACTGTATTTAAGCTAAAAGTGCTCTATTTTCGCTGAAAATGCTAAATCTTAGAGACAAGGCTATGTATTTGTGACACTTGTATCTTGGTTTTGTTCCAACTTCATTTACAATGCATTAATTAAAAGTTACAGATTAACCATATATTCACAAATGTTTCTGATTTCACTCCAAACTCATGTAGAATTTGATGCGATCATATCTTCCTCTATTTTGTGCCGTTGAAAGAGTTTAATATCTCGTTGGAAAGATCTTACCGAGTTCTAAAACTTGTCTTCAGGCGTTGGTTTCAAAATATCAATTGATGATTGCGTAATTACTAAAATACACTGTATTTAAGCTAAATGTGCTCTATTTTCGCTGAAAATGCTAAATCTTAGAGACAAGGCTATGTATTTGTGACACTCGTATCTTGCTGTTGTTCCAACTTCATTTACAATGCATTATATAAAAGTTACAGATTAACCATATATTCACAAATGTTTCTGATTTCACTCCGAACTCGTGTAGAATTTGAGGCGATCACATCTTGCTCTATTTTGTGCCGTTGAAAGCGTTTAATATCTCGCTGGAAAGATCTTACCGAGTTCTAAAACTTGTCTTCAGGCTCTGGTTTCAGAATATCAAGGGATGATTGCCTAATTACTAAAATACACTGTATTTACGCTAAAAGTGCTCTATGTTTGCTGAAAACGCTAAATCATAGAGATAACGCTAAGTATTTGTGACACTCATATCTTGCTGTGTGTTTATCCGTTTGGAGCGTATTATATCTCGTTGGAAAGATAAATCGGAGCTCTAAAGCTATTGTTCCAACTTCATTTACAATGCATTAATTAAAAGTTACAGATTAACCATATATTCACAAATGTTTCTGATTTCACTCCGAACTCGTGTAGAATTTGATGCGATCATATCTTTCTCTATTTTGTGCCGTTGAAAGCGTTTAATATCTCATTGGAAAGATCTTACCGAGTTCTAAAACTTGTCTTCAGGCTCTGGTTTCAGAATATCAAGGGATGATTGCCTAATTACTAAAATGCACTGTATTTACGCTAAAAGTGCTCTATTTTCGCTGAAAACGCTAAATCATAGAGATAAGGCTATGTATTTATGACACTCGTATCTTGCTGTTGTTCAAACTTCATTTACAATGCATTATATAAAAGTTACAGATTAACCATATATTCACAAATGTTTCTGATTTCACTCCGAACTCGTGTAGAATTTGAGGCGATCACATCTTGCTCTATTTTGTGCCGTTGAAAGCGTTTAATATCTCGCTGGAAAGATCTTACCGAGTTCTAAAACTTGTCTTCAGGCTCTGGTTTCAGAATATCAAGGGATGATTGCCTAATTACTAAAATACACTGTATTTACGCTAAAAGTGCTCTATTTTTGCTGAAAACGCTAAATCATAGAGATAACGCTAAGTATTTGTGACACTCATATCTTGCTGTGTGTTTATCCGTTTGGAGCGTATTATATCTCGTTGGAAAGATAGATCGGAGCTCTAAAGCTATTGTTCCAACTTCATTTACAATGCATTAGTTAAAAGATACAGATTAACCATACATTCACAAATGTTTCTGATTTCACTTCGAACTCGTGTAGAATTTTATGCGATCATATCTTGCTCTATTTTGTGCCGCTGAAAGCGTTTAATATCTCGTTGGAAAGATCATACCGAGTTCTAGAACTTGTCTTCAGGCGCTGGTTTCAAAATAACAAGGGATGATTGCCTAATTGCTAAAATTTACTGTATTTGTGACACTCATATCTTGCTGTGTGTTTATCCGTTTGGATCGTATTATATCTCGTTGGAAAGATATATCGGAGATATAAACCTATTGTTCCATCTTAATTTACAATGCATTAATTAAAAGTTACAGATTAACCATATATTCACAAATGATTCTGATTTCACTCCGAACTCGTGTAGAATTTGAGGCGATCACATCTTGCTCTATTTTGTGCCGTTGAAAGCGTTTAATATCTCGTTGGAAAGATCTTACCGAGTTCTAAAACATGTCTTCAGGCGCGGGTTTCAAAGTATCAAGGAATGATTGCCTAATTACTGAAATACAATGTATTTACGCTAAAAGTGCTCTATTTTCGCTGAAAATGCTAAATCATAGAGGTAAGGCTAACTATTTGTGACACTCATATCTTGGTGTGTGTTTATCCATTTGGAGCGTATTATATCTCGTTGGAAAGATAGATCGGAGATCTAAAGCTATTGTTCCAACTTCATTTAGAATGCATAATTAAAAGTTACAGATTAACCATATATTCACAAATGTTTCTGATTTCACTCCGAACTCGTGTAGAATGTGATGCGATCATATCATGCTCTATTTTGTGCCGTTGAAAGTGTTTAATATCTCGATGGAAACATCTTACCGAGTTCTAAAACTTGTCTTCATGCGCTGGTTTCAGAATATCAAGGGATGATTGCCTAAATACTAAAATACACTGTATTTACGCTAAAAGTGCTCTATTTTCCCTGAAAACGCTAAATCATAGAGATAAGGCTAAGTATTTGTGACACTCATATCTTGCTGTGTGTTTATCCGTTTGGAACGTATTATATCTCGTTGGAAAGATAGATCGGATCTCTAAAGCTATTGTTCCAACTTCATTTACAATGCATTAATTAAAAGTTACAGATTAACCATATATTCACAAATGTTTCTGATCTCACTCCGAACTCGTGTAGAATTTGATGCGATCATATCTTGCTCTATTTTGTGCCGTTGAAAGCGTTTTATATCTCGTTGATGAGATCTTACCGAGTTCTAAAACTTGTCTTCAGGCGATGGTTTCAAAATATCAAGGGATGATTGCTAAATTACTAAAATACACTGTATTTACGGTAAATGTGCTCTATTTTCGCTGAAAACGCTAAATCATAGAGATAAGGCTAATTATTTGTGACACTCATATCTTGCTGTGTGTTTATCCGTTTGGAGCGTATTATATCTCGTTGGAAAGATAGATTGGATCTCTAAAGCTATTGTTCCAACTTTATTTACAATTCATTAATTAAAAGTTACAGATGAAACATATATTCACAAATGTTTCTGAGTTCACTCCGAACTCGTGTAGAATTTGATGCGATCATATCTTGCTCTATTTTGTGCCGTTGAAAGCGTTTAATATCTCGTTGGAAACATCTTACCGAGTTCTAAAACTTGTCTTCAGGCGCTGGTTTCAAAATATAAATGGATGATTGCCTAATTACTAAAATACACTGTATTTACGCAAAACGTGCTCTATTTTCGCTGAAAACGATAAATCATAGAGATAAGGCTAAGTATTTGTGACACTCATATCTTGCTGTGTGTTTATACGTTTGGAGCGTATTATATCTCGTTGGAAAGATAGATTGGAGCTCTAAAGCTATTGTTCCAACTTCATTTACAATGCATTAATTAAAAGTTACAGATTAACCATATATTCACATATGTTTCTGATTTCACTCCGAACTGCTGTAGAGCTTGATGCGATCATATCTTTCTCTATTTTGTGCCGTTGAAAGCGTTTAATACCTCGTTTGAAAGATCTTACCGAGTTCTAACACATGTCATCAGGCGCTGGTTTCAAAATATCAAGGGATGATTGCCTAATTACTAAAATACACTGTATTTACGCTTAAAGTGCTCTATTTTCGCTGAAAACGATAAATCATAGAGATAAGGCTAAATATTGGTGACACTCATATCTCGCTGTGTGTTTATCCGTTTGGAGCGTATTATATCTCTTTGGAAAGATGATAATCAGAATAATGATAATGATGATGATGATAATAATAATAATAATAATAATAATAATAATAATAATAATAATAATAATAATAATCATTATAATAACAACAACAACAACAACAACAATAATAATAATAATATTAATAATAATAATAATAATAATAATAATAATAATACTAATAATAATAATAGTAATAATAATAGTAATAATAATAGTAATAAAAATATTAATACTAATAGTAATAGTAATAATAATAATAATAAAAATAATAATAAAAATAATTTAAATAATAATAATAATAATAATAATAGAAATAATAATAATAATTATTATAATAACAATAACAACATCAACAAAAATAATAATATTAATATGATTAAAAATGTTCATAATAATAATACTAATAAAAATAATAATAATAATATTAATAATAATAAGAAGAATAATAAGAATAATAATAATAATAATAATAATAATAATACTAATAATATCAGTAGTAGTAGTAATAATAATAATAATAATAATAATAATAATAATACTAATAATGATAATGATGATGATAATAATAATAATAATAATAATAATAATAATAATACTAATAATAATAATAATAATAATAATAATAATAATAATAATAATAATAATAATAATAATAATAATAATATATGATCTGGTCTGGTCTGTTTTAGTCTGGTTTGGTCTGGTGTGGTCTTGTCTGGGAACAACTACAGTTCAAGTAAAAACAACCTAAAACTATTGTTCCAACTTGATTTACGATGCATTAATTAAAAGTTACAGATTAACCATATATTCCCAAATGTTTCTGATTTCGCTCCGAACTCATGTATAATTTGATGCGATCATATATTGCTCTATTTTGTGCCGTTGAAAGCGTTTAATGTCTTTTTGGAAAGATCATAACGAGTTCTAAAACTTGTCTTCAGGCGCTGGTTTCAAAATATAAAGGGATGATTGCCTAATTACTAAAATACACTGTATTTACGCTAAAAGTGCTCTATTTTCGCTGAAAACGCTAAATCGTAGAGATAAGGCTAAGTATTTGTGTCACTCATATCTTGCTGTGTGTTTATCTGTTTGGATCGTATTATATCTCGTTGGAAGTGGAAAGATAAATCGGAGCTCTAAAGCTATTGTTCCAACTTCATTTACAATGCATTCATTAAAAGTTACATATTAACCATATATTCACAAATGTTTCTGATTTCACTCCGAACTCGTGTAGAATTTGAGGCGATCACATCTTGCTCTATTTTGTGCCGTTATAAGCGTTTAATATCTCGTTGGAACGATCTTACTGAGTTCCAAAATTTGTCTTCAGGAGCTGGTTTTAAAATATCAAGGGATGATTGCCTAATTACTAAAATACACTGTATTTACGCTAAAGTGCTCTATTTTCGCTGAAAACGCTAAATGATAGAGATATGGCTAAGTATTTGTGACACTCATATCTTGCTGTGTGTGTATTCGTTTCGAGCGTATTATACCTCGTTGGAAAGATAGATCGGAGATCTAAAGCTATTGGTCCAACATTATTTACAATGCAATAATTAAAAGTTACAGATTAACCATATATTCACAAATGTTTCTGATTTCACTCCGAACTCGTGTAGAATTTGATGCGATCATATCTTGCTCTATTTTGTGCGGTTGAAAGCGTTTAATATCTCGTTGGAAAGCTCTTACCGACTTATAAAACTTGTCTTCAGTCGCTGGTTTATAAATATCAAGGGATGATTGGCTTATTACTAAAATACACTGTATTTAAGCAAAAAGTGCTCTATATTCGCTGAAAACGCTAAATCATATAGATAAGGCTAAGTATTTGTGACACTCATATCTTGCTATGTGTTTATCCGTTTGGAGCGTATTATATCTCGTTGGAAGTGGAAAGATAAATCGGAGCTCTAAAGCTATTGTTCCAACTTCATTTACAATGCCTTCATTAAAAGTTACATATTAACCATATATTCACAAATGTTTCTGATTTCACTCCGAACTCGTGTAGAATTTGATGCGATCATATCTTGCTCTATTTTGTGCCGTTGAAAGCGTTTTATATCTCGTTGGAAACATCTTACCGAGTTCTAAAACTTGTCTTCAGGCGCTGGTTTCAAAATATCAAGGGATGATTGCTAAATTACTGAAATACACTGTATTTACGCTAAATGTGCTCTATTTTCGCTGAAAACGCTAAATCATAGAGATA
>CAMAPE010000071.1:2000000-2095000 GCA_945859875.1 Cuscuta europaea | reverse complement strand
ATAGATCGGGGCTCGAAAGCTATTCTTCCAACTTCATTTACAATGCATTAATTAAAAGTTACAGATTAACCATATATTCACAAATGTTTCTGATTTCACTCTGAACTCGTGTAGAATTTGATGCGATCATATCTTGCTCTATTTTGTGCCGTTGAAAGCGTTTAATATCTCGTTGGAAAGATATTAATGAGTTCTAAAATTTGTCTTCAGGCGCTGGTTACAAAATATCAAGGGATGACTGCCTAATTACTAAATTACACTGTATTTACGCTAAAAGTTCTCTATTTTCTCTGAAAACGGTAAATCATAGAGATAAGGCTAAGTATTTCTGACACTCGTATCTTGCTGTGTGTTTATCCATTTGGATCTTATTATATCTCGTTGGAAAGATAGATCGGAGCTCTAAAGCTATTGTTCCAACTTCATTTACAGTGCATTAATTAAAAGTTACAGATTAACTATATATTCACAAATGTTTCTGATTTCACTCCGAAGTCGTGTAGAATTTTATACGATCATATCTTGCTTTAATTTGTGCCGTTGAAAGCCTTTAATATCTCGGTTGAAAGATCTTACCGAGTTCTAAAACTTGTCTTCAGGCGCTAATTTCAAAATAGCAAGGGATAATTGCCTAATTACTAAAATACACTGTATTTACGCTAAAAGTGCTCTATTTTCGCTGAAAACGCTAAATCATAGAGATAATAAGGCTATGTATTTGTGACACTCATATCTTGCTGTGTGTTTATCCGTTTGGAGCGTATTATATCTCGTTGGAAGGATAGATCGGAGCTCTAAAGGTATTGTTCCAACTTGATTTATTATTACTATTATTATTAATACTAGTATAGATATGATCGCAACGGCAAATCAAGATACTTTTGTCAAGCGTAAAATACTTTTGTATTATGCCTAATTACTAGACGCTTTCAGCAACGGCAATCCCAGATTGCCGTAAGCTAGCTTCGAAACCAGCAAACATCCCAAGAAGGGAACTCTTCTCTAAGAAATTCACGGCCATCCCTAAAGAAGGGAATTTAGATAAAATCAAATCACGTACATTAGCTAACGCCTTCAGAAGCCTCGAGTCCTTCGTGTGTGGAACAAAGGTCCACACACCCCTCCCTTGGAGGTAGACTCCGTGGACCCACTTCACCCATAGGGAGTCTTGTTTAGCATGGATGTTCCAAAGTGTACGAGATAGTAAGGCATTATTCCATACCTTAGTATCTCTTACCCCCAAGCCTCCCTCACTCTTAGGTAGACACACATCACACCAAGCAACTTTAGCGTGCTTACTTCCCCAAAGAAATAACCTACAAAGAGAAGTTATTTTGTCAATGATTGCCCTCGGCATAGGAAAAATCCCAAGCCAAAAAGCTTGTACTCTTTGCATAACCGATGTGATTAATTCAATTTTCCCTGCATAAGAAAGAGTCTTCGGGTTCCAAGCATTTAGGTAATCTGTAACTTTATCAATCAAAGGAGCGAATTGAGCTACAGATATGTTTAAAGGTGCAAGGGGGATACCCAAATATCTGACAGGAAAAGAGCCAAGTTGAAAACCTACTCTTTCTAAAATATAGGGTACTCTACTCTCCACGTTACCCCCTAAGAAAATGTTTGATTTATCTAAGTTCACCATGAGGCCTGAAACACGTCCAAATTCAGATAGAGTATCTACTAAAATTTTAATAGAAGGATAACACGCCTTAGAGAAAATCATCAAATCATCTGCATATGCAAGGTGTGTAATCTTAAGCTTGGAGCACAAAGGATGATAACGGAAACTAGGAACCGAGGTCCTAATCTCCATTAGCCTTGAAAAGTACTCTAAGCAAATCACAAAAAGCAAAGGGGACATAGGATCACCCTGTCTAAGTCCTCTCTTCCCCTCAAACCAGCCATGAAGGGCACCATTAATGGAGATAGAGAAGGAAGAGGTTGTGACACACTCCATGATCCATTTGACAAACAAAACTGGAAGACCAAAATCAGAAAGGACTTTACCAAGAAAATCCCATGAAACTGTATCATAGGCTTTCCTAAGATCTATTTTAATCATACATCTAGGAGAAGGCCTTTTCCTAGTGTAACCCCTCACTAACTCTTGTGCCAGGAAGATGTTGTCAGACATCAACCTTCCATCAACAAAAGCTCCCTGTGCTGGGTTAATAATACTAGCAAGACACGGCCCTAAACGCGCAGATAAGATCTTAGTAATAACCTTATAAGTGACATTTGTGCAAGAAATTGGCCTAAAATCAGACACCATGGGGGAATGGTTTGTCTTAGGGATAAGGGACACAACAGTATGATTGACCTGCTTAAGCATCTTCCCTGAGACAAAAAATTCCCTCACAGCCCCACACACATCTTTGCCCACTAAATTCCAATTATTCTTGAAAAACGCTGAGGAAAAGCCATCAGGGCCGGGGGCCTTGTCATTTCCAATGTCAAAAACAGCCTCCTTTATTTCCTTATCAGTCACAGGGCTAATAAGGTCATAAGAAAGAGTCTGGTCAATGGTGCAACCAGTGGAGATAACCCCCGGGTCATAATCATGCATAGGAAAATGAGTACCAAATAAACCTTTGAAGAAGTCAATGAACTCGTTTGCTACCTGATCCAAGGACTTGGTAAGACTCCCATCTTCCAATCTCAAGGAGGCAATAGAGTTTTGAGCATTCTTTTTCTTAACAATAGAGTGGAAATACTTAGTACACTTATCCGATTGTAAAAGGTGGACAGCCTTGGCCTTCTGTTTGACATAGGCTTCCTCGGCCTCTTTTAAAAACATTGCCCTCTTTTTTGCTTTCAAAAGATCCTCTTTTAGGGCTTCATCTAAAGGAGACAAGAGAGCTAATTGATAGATCCTCTTATACTCCTTTTTAGACACCTTTGCCCTAGATGAAATGTGGCTAAATTCCTCTTTATTGAGTTGTTTTAGGGGTTGTTTAAGTAGTTTCAGTTTGCGTGCGAGCCTAAACTGAGCCGAACCAAAAACCTCCCTATTCCAAACACTCTCAAGGATCGAATGGAACCTTTCATGTTTCAACCACATGTTAAAAAATTTGAACGGTTTAGAGTTTTTTGTGGTCTCGGCCCCAATAGTAACCATAGATGCAACATGATCAAACTCACATTCCATTTCAAAGAAATGAGCCCTACATACCACATTTTGTGTATTCCATAAAGAGTTGATAAGTACTCTATCCAATTTAGCCCAAATTGCTCCCCTATGCCATGTAAAAAACTCACCGGTCGAAGGAGCATCAAAAAGAGTAGATTGTAACTTCATGTCATTTAGGTGCTTCATTGCATAGGCCGAGGGAGGGGCAGACCCCCTCCTCTCACTAGGAGAGCCTACACAATTAAAGTCACCCAAGACCACCCAAGGAGCAAGGGTGTTTGTGCTCAAAACGGTTAGGTGTTCCCAAAGCTCCCTCCTTTGCACAATTGTGTAAAGAGCATAAATAAAAGTCACATAGAAAGGCATTTGTGTAATTTTGCATGTAAACCTAGCATGAACATGCTGTTTATCCACCTCTAATATAACACCATCTACAAAATTAGGGTCCCAAATGATTGCCATACGACCCCCATTCATTTTGTCAAAATTGGTTATAGAGTGCCAAGTATTAAACCGAAACTTTAAAAAACTATCAAAAGTAGTAGGAGTCATTTTAGTTTCTAGTAAGCAAAAAATACGTACCTTATTGTCTCTTACAAAGCTAGCAATAGTATTTTGTTTTGAGGCTTGATTAAGCCCCCTTACATTCCAAGATGCTAAAATCATTAAGGGTGTTTGGCCGTGACCCCCTTTCTCCTAGCAAGCCGTTTTACTTCCCTTTGTGTTTGAACCCACTCTCGGTATGTCTCACAGCCTTTGTACCTATTAATGAACAAAGGATAAACCAAAGTAATAAAATGAGAGGAGAAGTCATACCCATCCTCCGAACGTGTGACTCCCGGGAGAGATTCCAAGCATGATTTTGTAAAGGTGAGTCCACATCGTGAAGCATAACCATCAATTGAGAGGTAGTTATCAAGCCTAGTCATCATTTCCTTGATTTCACCCCCATGGACCAGGTGTATGCTATGGCCTCCATCTTCTTCAAAATCAATCTTGGTGATCACATCATCAAGATAGGCCTCTCGGATATCATCAACCACACGGGTTACATTTGTGTTTATTTTGCATGTGTCCAAGACCTTGCTACCATTACCCATTGGAGTGCCATCCTCGAAGTACCTATCAAGAAAAAGTCTATAGACATTTGTCATGAAGGCAGCCGAGAATGTGTAGAACTTTCTTTGTCTCTTTACCCCTTCTAAAGACTCCAAACAAGCCGTAGTGAACCACACCCCGGGAGCTTTGGGTCCAACCACCTTAAGGTGATGGTTAAGCCGAGTGGTGGGTTCTTTAAGATTGTTGATATTTTGGACTTCAATTTGTGGTTCACGGGCTTCATCCACAACCATAGAAGTAATGACCTCATCATCATAAATATCTTTGAAACCTCCAATTTTGCGTGGGACCACATCTTCCTCTTCTTGTTGAGTTGTATACCCGGATGATAGTTCCTCCTCCTCTAAAGCAGGCCCTTTCTTTTTAATACCCACTCTAAGCCTCTTACATCTTTTTATCAAAAGAAAGGGATGGTATTCCTTCCTTAGGTTGTTCGGCTTTGGAGTCCCGTTCTTGTTGCCCAAGTCTTTGCCCTTGTGTAATGCCGCGGCAAAAGTGTTAGAGACCGCGGCTTTGGTGGATGACGCGGCTTTAGAAGATTGCCCCTTGTCTTTGGCCGTGGCTATGGGAGCCTTGGCCTTGGGCACCGAAGATGGAGCCCCCCTAGTACCTTTAGAAGATCCCCCCTCCATGTGCCTTCCATCGGTCTTCGCATTTGTTTGGGCCAAAGGTGGTTGGCCGAACCCTTCCTCCATGGTTTTCATTTTCTCCTCTCTTTCCTTTTGTTCCAGCTCGGCAATGGTCTTACATGTAAAGGCATGGTGCCCATAAGCCTTACAATGGAAGCAATAATTAGGAAAAGTCTCGTAAATGACCTTTTGGATATGAAATTTATCATTTGGCATCTTGATCTTGAGACGAAGAGGGGGTGGTTTGGAAGCATCCACTTCAATGAGCACCTTAGCATAGTTTGATCTAGCCTTCTCTTGAGTGATTCTATCCGTCGTAAGTGGCACCCCCACCCTAGAAGCAATCTCGCTTATTACCTCCTCATTCCACACTTGTAAAGGTAAATATGGAAATTTCACCCAAATAGGAACTTTAAGAAATTCCTCACTATCAAAAGTGAAATGGTCCGAGAGGGTCTTAAGATATAAAGACTTGCCAAAAAGAGAGTAGGGACCCTCCATCAACACCTTGCTTCTAGACTCCTCACTTTTAAACTTGAAAATCACCCATCCTCTATCATGTTGCCTCACATTACATTGGACACCCCACTTTTTCACCATATCTTGAATGGGTTTGATTCCGGGGAATCTTCCAGCAAAATAGCCCACCAAACAGTAGCCCCAAAGGTCAATAATAGACGGCATTATCCTCTTTGATAAGTCCACATACTCCCCCACGGGTTCTATGTATTTGAGCTTCATTCCTTTGCTTGGCTCCCTATTATCTTTGAAGAGTGCTGTCCAAGGAGAAGCCCACGGCTTAGCAGTTTGGTCATCATGATTGGAAGCCCCAAGAGACGTGTCTTTCAAGCTCATAGTTGGTTCTTGATGTAAATCATCTTTAGTACTTTGGATCTTCAAGGATTGGTCCAAAGATTCATCAATTTCCTCCTCGGTTTCAATGATAGGCTCATCCACATTTTTGGTTATGTTCTTGTGGGCATCCGACATCATGGGATCCACCCTTTGCATTCCTACCTCCTCAAAGGTAGTATCACAATCCAAGCTCTTTGTCATAGGAGAAAGCTCCTCCACATTGGTATCAACATTTGTTTCCCCTTCCGTAGGAATTGCATTGTCCTCCATAGTAGTAGAGATTTCGGTTTCCGAAGGTACATAATCTTCATCTTGAGTAGAGGACATATCCTCAACCTGACATGCCCCATCCACGGAGGTCCCCTCCATTTCTTTCCCTAGAGCTTTATTCCGAAGCCTTATAGAAGACTTAGTAGCTTTAGGTGTGGCCTTGAGTTTACTACTTCTCGTAGTCCCCTTTCCCATTGTAGGAGACGATGAATAGTAACCTCAAAATGAGAAGAGCTCGGTTTTGTATGAAAACAGGTTGTAGAGGTCCGCCTAGGGGAGGCGACCCCCAAACATCCCTTGAAAACCTCCCCCCACCAACAGATTCTTGAAGATCTAGCTCGAAACAAAAAGTCAACTGTGAATAGTGTTTAGAGTTCTTACACGGAAATGGTGTACGGCAGTTATGGATGAAGCTCAAATTTCAGATACAAGGTCCCCAAGAGTGGTAGAGTCACCCCCCAGAAAATCTCGAAGTTCCTCCAAGTGGTTTGTGAGCTACGTTCAAAACTTCCGTCGTGAATAGTGAAAGTGCGAACTGGAATTTGCGATTTTTCAGAGCCGGATGAGCAAGGATACAGCCAATATAACTCAACCAAACGGGGATGGGGTAATATAGGAAGTATCTACGCTCCAGGTGGCGGTGGAAATGGTGGTGAACGGCGGTAGGATGGTGTAAACGGTCGGAAAAGAGTCGGAAGTAGCCGTTGGGCGTTTTCCTAGAGAGAGTAGCTCTCAACTTTTCCTATCGAATCTTACCGAGTTCTAAAACTTGTCTTCAGGCGCTGATTTCAAAATAGCAAGGGATAATTGCCTAATTACTAAAATACACTGTATTTACGCTAAAAGTGCTCTATTTTCGTTGAAAACGCTAAATCATAGAGATAAGGCTAAGTATTTGTGACACTCATATCTTGCTGTGTGTTTATCCATTTGGAGCGTATTATATCTCGTTGGAAAGATAGCTCGGAGCTCTAAAGCTATTGTTCCAACTTCATTTACAATGCATTACTTAAAAGTTACAGATTAACCATATATTCACAAATGTTTCTGATTTCACTCCGAAGTCGTGTAGAATTTTATACGATCATATCTTGCTCTAATTTATGCCGTTGAAAGCCTTTAATATCTCGGTTGAAAGATCTTACCGAGTTCTAAAACTTGTCTTCAGGCTCTGATTTCAAAATAGCAAGGGATAATTGCCTAATTACTAAAATAAACTGTATTTACGCTAAAAGTGCTCTATTTTCGTTGAAAACGCTAAATCATAGAGATAAGGCTAAGTATTTGTGACACTCATATCTTGCTGTGTGTTTATCCATTTGGAGCGTATTATATCTCGTTGGAAAGATAGATCGGGGCTCGGAAGCTATTGTTCCAACTTCATTTACAATGAATTACTTAAAAGTTACAGATTAACCATATATTCACAAATGTTTCTGATTTCACTCCGAAGTCGTGTAGAATTTTATACGATCATATCTTGCTCTAATTTATGCCGTTGAAAGCCTTTAATATCTCGGTTGAAAGATCTTACCGAGTTCTAAAACTTGTCTTCAGGCGCTGATTTCAAAATAGCAAGGGATAATTGCCTAATTACTAAAATAAACTGTATTTACGCTAAAAGTGCTCTATTTTCGTTGAAAACGCTAAATCATAGAGATAAGGCTAAGTATTTGTGACACTCATATCTTGCTGTGTGTTTATCCATTTGGAGCGTATTATATCTCGTTGGAAAGATAGATCGGGGCTCGGAAGCTATTGTTCAAACTTCATTTACAATGCATTAATTAAAAGTTACAGATTAACCATATATTCACAAATGTTTCTGATTTCACTCTGAACTCGTGTAGAATTTGATGCGATCATATCTTGCTTTATTTTGTGCCGTTGAAAGCGTTTAAAATCTCGTTGGAAAGATATTAATGAGTTCTAAAACTTGTCTTCAGGCGCTATTTTCAAAATATCAAGGGATGACTGCCTAATTACTAAATTACACTGTATTTACGCTAAAAGTGCTCTATTTTCTCTGAAAACGGTAAATCATATAGATAAGGCTAAGTATTTCTGACACTCGTATCTTGCTGTGTGTTTATCCATTTGGATCTTATTATATCTCGTTGGAAAGATAGATCGGAGCTCTAAAGCTATTGTTCCAACTTCATTTACAATGCATTACTTAAAAGTTACAGATTAACCATATATTGACAAATGTTTCTGATTTCACTCCGAAGTCGTGTAGAATTTTATACGATCATATCTTGCTCTAATTTGTGGCGTTGAAAGCCTTTAATATCTCGGTTGAAAGATCTTACCGAGTTCTAAAACTTGTCTTCAGGCGCTGATTTCAAAATAGCAAGGGATAATTGCCTAATTACTAAAATACACTGTATTTACGCTAAAAGTGCTCTATTTTCGTTGAAAACGCTAAATCATAGAGATAAGGCTAAGTATTTGTGACACTCATATCTTGCTGTGTGTTTATCCGTTTGGAGCGTATTATATCTCGTTGGAAAGATAGATCGGAGCTCTAAAGCTATTGTTCCAACTTCATTTACAATGCATTACTTAAAAGTTACAGATTAACCATATATTCACAAATGTTTTTGATTTCACTTTGAAGTCGTGTAGAATTTTATACGATCATATCTTGCTCTAATTTGTGCCGTTGAAAGCCTTTAATATCTCGGTTGAAAGATCTTACCGAGTTCTAAAACTTGTCTTCAGGCGCTGATTTCAAAATAGCAAGGGATAATTGCCTAATTACTAAAATACACTGTATTTACGCTAAAAGTGCTCTATTTTCGTTGAAAACGCTAAATCATAGAGATAAGGCTAAGTATTTGTGACACTCATATCTTGCTCTGTGTTTATCCGTTTGGAGCGTATTATATCTCGTTGGAAAGATAGATCGGAGCTCTAAAGCTATTGTTCCAACTTCATTTACAATGCATTACTTAAAAGTTACAGATTAACCATATATTCACAAATGTTTCTGATTTCACTCCGAAGTCGTGTAGAATTTTATACGATCATATCTTGCTCTAATTTGTGCCGTTGAAAGCCTTTAATATCTCGGTTGAAAGATCTTACCGAGTTCTAAAACTTGTCTTCAGGCGCTGATTTCAAAATAGCAAGGGATAATTGCCTAATTACTAAAATACACTGTATTTACGCTAAAAGTGCTCTATTTTCGTTGAAAACGCTAAATCATAGAGATAAGGCTAAGTATTTGTGACACTCATATCTTGCTGTGTGTTTATCCGTTTGGAGCGTATTATATCTCGTTGGAAAGATAGATCGGAGCTCTAAAGCTATTGTTCCAACTTCATTTATAATGCATTACTTAAAAGTTACAGATTAACCATATATTCACAAATGTTTATGATTTCACTCCGAAGTCGTGTAGAATTTTATACGATCATATCTTGCTCTAATTTATGCCGTTGAAAGCCTTTAATATCTCGGTTGAAAGATCATACCGAGTTCTAAAACTTGTCTTCAGGCGCTGATTTCAAAATAGCAAGGGATAATTGCCTAATTACTAAAATACACTGTATTTACGCTAAAAGTGCTATATTTTCGTTGAAAACGCTAAATCATAGAGATAAGGCTAAGTATTTGTGACACTCATATCTTGCTGTGTGTTTATCCGTTTCGAGCGTATTATATCTCGTTGGAAAGATAGATCGGAGATTTAAAGCTATTGTTCCAACTTCATTTACAATGCATTAATTAAAAGTTACAGATTAACAATATATTCACAAATGTTTCTGATTTCACTCCGAACTCGTGTAGAATTTGATGCGATCATATCTTTCTCTATTTTGTGCCGTTCAAAGCGTTTAATATCTCGTTGGAAATATCATACCGAGTTCTAAAACTTGTCTTCAGGCTCTGGTTTCAGAATATGAAGGGATGATTGAGTAATTACTAAAATACACTGTATTTACGCTAAAAGTGCTCTATTTTCGCTGAAAACGCTAAATCATAGAGATAAGGCTAAGTATTTGTGACACTCATATCTTGCTGTGTGTTTATCCGTTTGGAGCGTATTATATCTCGTTGGAAAGATAGATCGGAGCTCTAAAGCTATTGTTCCAACTTCATTTACAATGCATTAATTAAAAGTTACAGATTAACAATATATTCACAAATGTTTCTGATTTCACTCCGAACTCGTGTAGAATTTGATGCGATCATATCTTGCTCTATTTTGTGCCGTTCAAAGCGTTTAATATCTCGTTGGAAATATCATACCGAGTTCTAAAACATGTCTTCAGGCGCTGGTTTCAAAATATCGAGGGATGATTGCCTAATTACTAAAATACAATGTATTTACGCTAAAAGTGCGCTATTTTCGCTGAAAATGCTAAATCATAGAGATAAGGCTAAGTATTTGTGACACTCATATCTTGCTGTGTGTTTATCCGTTGGGAGCGTATTATATCTCGTTGTAAATATAGATCGGAGCTCTAAAGCTATTGTTCCAACTTCATTTACAATGCATTAATTAAAAGTTACAGATTAACCATATATTCCCAAATGTTTCTGATTTCACTCCGAACTCGTGTAGAATTTGATTCGATCATATCTTGCTCTATTGTGTGCCGTGGAAAGCGTTTAATATCTCGTTGGAAAGCTCTTACCGAGTTCTAAAAATTTCTTCAGGTTCTGGTTACAAAGTTTCGAGGGATGATTACCTAATTACTAAAATACACTGTATTTACGCTATAAGTGTATTTAGCGTAAATACAGTGTATTTTAGTAATTAGGCAATCATCCCTTGATATTTTGAAACCAGCGCCTGAAGAAAAATTTTAGAACTCGGTAACATCTCTCCAACGAGATAAGAAACGCTTACAACGGCACAAAATAGAGCAAGATATGATCGCATCATATTCTACACCAGTTCGGAGTGAAATCAGAAACATTTGGGAATATATTGTAAATCTGTAACTTTTATTTAATCCATTGTAAATGAAGTTGGAAAATAGCTTTAGAGCCCCGATATATCTTTCCAACGAGATATAATACGCTCCAAACGGATAAACACACAGCAAGATATGAGTGTCACAAATACTTAGCCTTATCTCTATGATTTAGCGTTTTCAGCGAAAATAGAGCACTTTTAGCGTAAATACAGTGTATTTTAGTAATTAGGCAATCATCCCTTGATATTGTGAAACCAGAGACTAAATACAAGTTTTAGAACTCGGTGAGATCTTTCCAACGAGGTATTAAACGCTTTCAACGGCACAAAATAGAGCAAGATATGATCGCATCACATTCTACACGAGTTCGGAGTGAAATCAGAAACATTTGGGAATATATGGTTAATCTGTAACTTTTAATTAAAGCATTGTAAATGAAGTTGGAACAATAGATTTAGAGCTCCGATCTATATTTACAACGAGATATAATACGCTCCCAACGGATAAACACACAGCAAGATATAAGTGTCACAAATACTTAGCCTTATCTCTATGATTCAACGTTTTCAGCGAAAATAGAGCACTTTTAGCGTAAATACAGTGTATTTTAGTAATTAGGCAATCATCCCTTGATATTTTGAAACCAGCGCCTGAAGAAAAATTTTAGAACTCGGTAACATCTCTCCAACGAGATAAGAAACGCTTACAACGGCACAAAATAGAGCAAGATATGATCGCATCATATTCTACACCAGTTCGGAGTGAAATCAGAAACATTTGGGAATATAAAGTTAATCTGTAACTTTTAACTAATCCATTGTAAATGAAGTTGGAAAGTAGCTTTAGAGCCCCGATATATCTTTCCAACGAGATATAATACGCTCCAAACGGATAAACACACAGCAAGATATGAGTGTCACAAATACTTAGGCTTATCTCTATGATTTAGCGTTTTCAGCGAGAATAGAGCACTTTTAGCGTAAATACAGTGTATTTTAGTAATTAGGCAATCATCCCTTGATATTCTGAAACCAGAGCCTGAAGACAAGTTTTAGAACTCGGTTAAATCATTCCAACGAGATATTAAACGCTTTCAATTGCACAAAATAGAGCAATATATGATCACATCAAATTCTACACGAGTTCGGAGTGAAATCAGAAACATTTGTGAATATATGGTTAATCTGTAACTTTTAATTAATGCATTGTAAATTAAGTTGGAAAAATAGCTTTAGAGCTCTGATCTATATTTCCAACGAGATATAATACGCTGGAAACGGATAAACACACAGCTAGATATGAGTGTCACAAATACATAGCCTTATCTCTATTATTTAGCATTTTCAGCGAAAATAGAGCACTTTTAGGGTCAATACAGTGTATTTTAGTAATTAGGCATTCATCCCTTGATATTTTGAAACCGGAGCCTGAAGCAAATTTTAGAACTCGTAAAGATCTTTCCAACGAGATATTAAACGCTTTCAACGGCACAAAATAGAGAAAGATATGATCGCATCAAATTCTACACGAGTTCGGTGTGAAATCAGAAACATTTGTGAATATATGATTAATCCGTAACTTTTAATTAATGCATTGTAAATGAAGTTGGAACAATAGCTTTAGAGCGCCGATCTATATTTCCAACGAGATATAATACGATCCAAACGGATAAACACACAGCAAGATATGAGTGTCATAAATACTTAGCCTTATCTCTATGATTTAGCGTTATAAGCGAAAATAGAGCACTTTAGCGTAAATACAGTGTATTTTAGTAATTAGGCAATCATCCCTTGATATTTTGAAACCAGCGCCTGAAGACATGTTTTAGAAATCGGTAAGATCTTTCCAACGAGATATTAAACGCTCTCATCGGCACAAAATAGAGCAAGATATGATCGCATCAAAATCTACACGAGTTTATAGTGAAATCAGAAACATTTGTGAATATATGGTTAATCTGTAACTTTTAATTAATGCATTGTAAATGAAGTTGGAACAATAAATTTAGAGCTCTGATCTATATTTCCAACGAGATATAATACGCTGGAAACGGACAAAATAGAGCAAGATATGAGTGTCACAAATACTTAGCCTTATCTCTATGATTTAGCGTTTTCAGCGAAAATAGTGCACTTTTAGCGTAAGTACTGTGTATTTTTGAAATTAGGCAATCATCCCTTGATATTTTGAAACCAGCGACTGAAGACATGTTTTAGAACTCGATAATATATTTCTAACGAGATATTAAACGCTTTCAACGGCACAAAATAGAGCAAGATATGATCGCATCAAATTCTACACCATTTCGGAGTGAAATCAGAAACATTTGTCAACATATGGTTAATCTGTAACTTTTAATTAATGCATTGTAAATTAAGTTGGAACAATAGCTTTAGAGCTCCGATCTATCTTTCCAACGAGATATAATACGCTCCAAACGGACAAACACACAGCTAGATATGAGTGTCACAAATACATAGCCTTATCTCTATGATTTAGCGTTTTCAGCGAAAATAGAGCACTTTTAGCGTAAATACAGTGTATTTTAGTAATTACGCAATCATCCATTGATATTTTGAAACCGGAGCCTGAAGCAAATTTTAGACCTCGTAAAGATCTTTCCAACGAGATATTAAACGCTTTCAACGGCACAAAATAGAGAAAGATATGATCACATCAAATTCTACACGAGTTCGGAGTGAAATCCGAAACATTTGTGAATATATGGTTAATCTGTAACTTTTAATTAATTCATTGTAAATGAAGTTGGAACAATAGCTTTACAGCTCCGATCTATCTTTCCAACGAGATATAAAACGCCCAAAACGGATAAACACACAGCAGGATATGAGTGTCACAAATACTTAGCCTTATCTCTATGATTTAGCGTTTTCAGCGAAAATAGAGCACTCTTAGCGTAAATACAGTGTATTTTAGTAATTAGGCAATCATCCCTTGATATTTTGAAAACAGCGCCAAAAGACAAGTTTTAGAACTCGGTAAGATCGTTCCAACGAGATATTAAACGCTTTCAACGGCACAAAATAGAGCAAGATATGATCGCATCAAATTCTACACGAGTTCGGAGTGAAATCAGAAACATTTGTGAATATATGGTTAATCTGTAACTTTTAATTAATGCATTGTAAATTAAGTTGGAACAATAGCTTTAGAGCTCCGATCTATCTTTCCAACGAGATATAATACGCTCCAAATGGATCAACACACATCAAGATATGAGTGTCACACATACTTAGCCTTATCTCTATGATTTAGCGTATTCAGCGAAAACAGAGCACTTTTAGCGTAAATATAGTGTATTTTAGTAATTAGGCAATCATCCCTTGATAATTTGAAACCAGTGCCAAAAGACAAGTTTTAGAACTCGGTAAGATCGTTCCAACGAGATATAACACGCTTTCAACGGCACAAAATAGAGCAAGATGTGATCGCATCAAATTCTACACGAGTTCGGAGTGAAATCAGAAACATTTGTGAATATATGGTTAATCTGTAACTTTTAATTAATGCATTGTAAATTAAGTTGGAAAAATAGCTTTAGAGCTCTGATCTATATTTCCAACGAGATATAATACGCTGGAAACGGATAAACACACAGCTAGATATGAGTGTCACAAATACATAGCCTTATCTCTATGATTTAGCATTTTCAGCGAAAATAGAGCACTTTTAGGGTAAATACAGTGTATTTTAGTAATTAGGCATTCATCCATTGATATTTTGAAACCGGAGCCTGAAGCAAATTTTAGAACTCGTAAAGATCTGTCCAACGAGATATTAAGCGCTTTCAACGGCACAAAATAGACCAATTTATGATCACATTTAATTTTACACGAGTTCGGAGTGAAATCAGAAACATTTTTGAATATATGGTTAATCTGTAACTTTTAATTAATGCATTGTAAATGAAGTTGGAACAATAGCTTTAGAGCTCCGATCTATCTTTCCAACGAGATATAATACGCTCCAAATGGATCAACACACAGCAAGAAATGAGTGTCACACATACTTAGCCTTATCTCTATGATTTAGCGTTTTCAGCGAAAACAGAGCACTTTTAGCGTAAATACAGTGTATTTTAGTAATTAGGCAATCATCCCTTGATATTTTGAAACCAGCGCCTGAAGACAAGTTTTAGAACTCGGTAAGATATTTCCAACGAGATATTAAACGCTTTGAACGGCACAAAATAGAGCAAGATATGATCGCATCAAATTCTACACGAGTTCGGAGTGAAATCAGAAACATTTGTCAATATATCGTTAATCTGTAAGTTTTAATTAATGCATTGTAAATGAAGTTGGAACAATAGATTTAGAGCTCCGATCTATCTTTCCAACGAGATATAATACTCTCCAAACAGGTAAACACACAGCAAGATATGAGTGTCACAAATACTTAGCCTTATCCCTATGATTTTGCGTTTTCAGCGAAAATAGAGCACTTTTAGCGTAAATACAGTGTATTTTAGTAATTAGGCAATCATCCTTGGTATTTTGAAACCAGCGCTTGAAAACAAGTTTTAGAACTCGGTAAGATCTTTCCAACGAGATATTAAACAATTTCAACGACACAAAATAGAGCAAGATATGATCGCATCAAATTCTACACGAGTTTAGAGTGAAATAAGAAACATTTGTAATAATAATAATAATAATAATAATAATAATAATAATAATAATAATAATAATAATAATAATAATAATAATAATAATAATAATAATAATAATAATAATAATAAAATAACAATAATAATACCCCTAATAATAATAATAGTAATAATGATGATAATAATAATAATGATAATAGTAATAGTAATAATAATAATAGTAATAATAATAGTAATAATAATATTAATATTAATAATAGTAATAATAATAATAGTAATAATAATAAGAGTAATAATAATTATAGAAATAATAATAATAATAATAATAATAGTAATAATAATAACAATAATAATAAAAATAATAATAATATGAATAATAATAATAATAATAATAAGATTAATAATAATAATAATAATAATAATAATAATAATAATAATGATGATAATAATAATAATAATAATAATGATAATAATAATGATAATAATAATGATGATAATAATAATGATGATAATAATAATGATAATAATAATGATAATAATAATAATGATAATAATAATAACGATAATAATAATAACGATAATAATAACAATGATAATAATAACAATGATAATAATAACAATGATAATAATAACAATGATAATAATAACAATGATAATAATAACAATGATAATAATAACAATGATAATAATAACAATGATAATAATAATAATAATAATGATAATAATAATAATGATAATGATAATGATAATGATAATGATGATGATGATGATAATAATAATAATAATAATAATAATAATAATAATAATAATAATAATAATAATAATAATAATAATAATAATAATAATAATAATAATAATAATAATAATAATAATAATAATAATAATAATAATAATAATAATAATAATAATAATAATAATAATAATAATAATAAGGCAATCATCCCTTGATATTTTGAAACCAGCGCCTGACGACAAGTTTTAAAACTCGGTCAGATCTTTCCAACGAGATACTAAACGCTTTCAACGGCACAAAATAGAGCAAGATATGATCACATCAAATTCTACACGAGTTCAAAGTGAAATCAGAAACATTTGTGAATATATGGTTAATCTATAAATTTTAATTAATGCATTGTAAATGAAGTTGGAACAATAGTTTTAGAGCTCCAATCTATCTTTCCAACGAGATATATTACGCTCCAAACGGATAAAAACATAACAAGATATGAGTGTCACAAATACTTAGTCTTATCTCTATGCTTTAGCATTTTCAGCGAAAATAGAGCACTTTTAGCGTAAATAAAGTGTATTTTAATAATTAGGCAATCATCCCTTGATAGTTTGAAACCGGCGCCTGAAGACACGTTTTAGAACTCGGTAAGATCTTTCCAACGAGATATTAAACGCTTTCAACGGCACAAAATAGAGCAAGATATGATCGCATCAAATTCTACACGAGTTCGGAGTGAAATCAGAAACATTTGTGAATATATGGTTAATCTGTAACTTTTATTTAATGCATTGTAAATGAAATTGGAACAATAGCTTTAGATCTCCGATCTATCTTTCCAACGAGATATAATACGATCCAAACGGATAAACACAGAGCAAGATATGAGTGTCACAAATACTTAGCCTTATCTCTATGATTTAGCGTTTTAGCTAAAATAGAGCACTTTTAGCGTAAATACAGTGTATTTTAGTAATTAGGCAATCATCCCTTGATATTTTGAAACCAGCGTCTGAAGACAAGTTTTAGAACTCGGTAAGATCTTTCCATCGAGATATTAAACGCTTTCAACGGCACAAAATAGAGCAAGATATGATCGCATCAAATTCTACACGAGTTCGGAGTGAAATCAGAAACATTTGTGAATATATGGTTAATCTGTAACTTTTAATTAATGCATTGTAAATGAAGTTGGAACAATAGCTTTAGAGCTCCGATCTATCTTTCCAAGGAGATATAATACGCTCCAAATGGATAAACACACAGCAAGATATGAGTGTCACAAATACTTAGCCTTATCTCTATGATTTACGTTTTTCAGCGAAAATAGAGCACTTTTAGCGTAAATACAGTGTATTTTAGTAATTAGGCAATCATCCCTTGATATTCTGAAACCAGAGCCTGAAGACAAGTTTTAGAACTCGGTAAGATATTTCCAACGAGATATTAAACGCTTTCAACGGCACAAAATAGAGCATGATATGATCGCATCGCATTCTACACGAGTTCGGAGTGAAATCAGAAACATTTGTGAATATATGGTTAATCTGTAACTTTTAATTAATGCATTGTAAATGAAGTTGGAACAATAGCTTTAGATATCCGATCTATATCTCCAACGATTTATAATACGCTCCAAATGGATAAACACACAGCAAGATATGAGTGTCACAAATACTTAGCCTTATCTCTATGATTTAGCGTTTTCAGCGAAAATAGAGCAAATTTAGCATAAATACAGTGTATTTCAGTAATTAGGCAATCATCCCTTGATACTTTGAAACCCGCGCCTGAAGACAAGATTTAGAACTCGGTAAGATCTTTCCAACGAGATATTAAACGCTTTCAACGGCACAAAATAGAGCAAGATGTGATCGCCTGAAATTCTTCACGAGTTCGGAGTGAAATCAGAAACATTTGTGAATATATGGTTAATATGTAACTTTTAAATAATGCATTGTAAATGAAGTTGGAACAATAGCTTTAGAGCTCCGATCTATTTTCCAACGAGATATATTACGCTCCAAACGGATAAACACACAGCAAGATATGAGTGTCACAAATACTTAGCCTTATCTCTATGATTTAGCGTTTTCAGCGAAAATAGAGCACTTTTAGCGTAAATACAGTGTAATTTAGTAATTAGGAAATCATCCCTTGATATTTTGAAACCAGCGCCTGAAACAAAGTTTTAGAACTCGGTATGATATTTCCAACGAGATATTAAACGCTTTCAACGGCACAAAATAGAGCAAGATATGATCGCTGCAAATTCTACACGAGTTCGGAGTGAAATCAGATACACTTGTGAATATATCGTTAGTCTGTAACTTTTAATTAATGCATTGTAAATGAAGTTCGAACAATAGCTTTAGAGTTCCGATCTATCTTTCCAACAAGATATAATACGCTCCAACCGGATAAACACACAGCAAGATATGAGTGTCACAAATACTCAGCCTTGTATCTATCATTTAGCGTTTTCAGCGAAAATAGAGCAGCTTTAGCGAAAATACAGTGTATTGTAGTAATTAGGCAATCATCCCTTGATATTTTAAAACCAACGCCTGAAGACAAGTTTTAGAACTCGGTAAGATCATTGCAACGAGATATTAAACGCTTTCAACGGCACAAAATAGAGCAAGATATGTTCGTAGTGAAATCAGAAACATTTGTGAATATATGGTTAATATGTAACTTTTAACTAATGCATTGTAAATGAAGTTGGAACAATAGTTTTAGAGATCCGATCTATCTTTCCAACGAGATATAATACGCTCTAAACAGATAAACACACAGCAAGATATGAGTGTCACAAATACTTAGCGTTATCTCTATGATGTAGCGTTTTCAGCGAAAATAGAGCACTTTTAGCGTAAATACAGTGTATTTTAGTAATCAGGCAATAATCCCTTGATATTTTGAAACCAGCGCCTGCAGACAAGTTTTAGAACTCGTTATGATCTTTCCAACAAGATACTAAACGCTTTCAACGGGACAAAATAGAGAAAGATATCATCGCATCAAATTCTACACGAGTTCGGAGTGAAATCAGAAACATTTGTGAATATATGGTTAATGTGTAACTTTAAATTAATGCATTGAAAATGAAGTTGGAACAATAGCTTTAGAGCTCCGATCTATCTTTCCAACGAGATGTAATACGCTCCAAATGGATAAACACACAGCATGATATGAGTGTCACGAATACTTTGCCTTATCTCTATGATTTAGCGTTTTCAGCAAAAATAGAGCACTTTTAGCGTAAATACAGTGTATTTTAGTAATTAGGCAATCATCCCTTGATATTCTGAAACCAGAGCCTGAAGACAAGTTTTAGAACTCGGTAAGATCTTTCCAACGAGATATTAAACGCTTTCAACGGCACAAAATAGAGCAAGATGTGATCGCCTCAAATTCTACACGAGTTCGGAGTGAAATCAGAAACATTTGTGAATATATGGTTAATCTGTAACTTTTAATTAATGCAATGTAAATGAAGTTGGAACAACAGCAAGATACGAGTGTCACAAATACATAGCCTTGTCTCTAAGATTTAGCATTTTCAGCGAAAATAGAGCACTTTTAGCTTAAATACAGTGTATTTTAGTAATTACGCAATCATCAATTGATATTTTGAAACCAACGCCTGAAGACAAGTTTTAGAACTCGGTAAGATCTTTCCAACGGGATATTAAACTCTTTCAACGGCACACAATAGAGGAAGATATGATCGCATCAAATTCTACATGAGTTCGGAGTGAAATCAGAAACATGTGTGAATATATGGTTAATCTGTAACTTTTAACTAATGCATTGTAAATCAAGTTGGAGAAATAGCTTTAGAGCTCCGATCTATCTTTCCAACGAGATATAATACGCTCCAAATGGATAAACACACAGCAAGATATGAGTGTCACAAATACTTAGCCTTATCTCTATGATTTAGCGTTTTCAGCAAAAATAGAGCACTTTTAGCGTAAATACAGTGTATTTTAGTAATTAGGCAATCATCCCTTGATATTTTGAAACCAGCGCCTAAAGACAAGTTTTAGAACTCGGTACGATCTTTCCATCGAGATATTCAACGCTTTCAATGGCACAAAATAGAGCAAGATATGATCGCATCAAATTCTACACGAGTTCGGAGTAAAATCAGAAACATTTGTGAATATATGGTTAATCTGTAACTTTTAATTAAGGCATTGTAAATGAAGTTGGAACAATAGCTTTAGATATCCGATCTATATCTCCAACGATTTATAATACGCTCCAAATGGATAAACACACAGCAAGATATGAGTGTCACAAATACTTAGCCTTATCTCTATGATTTAGCGTTTTCAGCGAAAATAGAGTAAATTTAGCATAAATACAGTGTATTTCAGTAATTAGGCAATCATCCCTTGATACTTTGAAACCCGCGCCTGAAGACAAGATTTAGAACTCGGTAAGATCTTTCCAACGAGATATTAAACGCTTTCAACGGCACAAAATAGAGCAAGATGTGATCGCCTGAAATTCTTCACGAGTTCGGAGTGAAATCAGAAACATTTGTGAATATATGGTTAATCTGTAACTTTTAATTATTGCATTGTAAATGAAGTTGGAACAATAGATTTAGATCTCTGATATATCTTTCCAACTGGATATAATACGCTCCAAACGGATAAACACACAGCAAGATATGAGTGTCACAAGTACTTAGCCTTATCTCAATGATTTAACGTTTTCAGCAAAAATAGAGCACTTTTAGCGTTAATACTGTGTATTTTAGTAATTAGGCAATCATCCCTTGATATTTTCAAACCGGCGCCTGAAGACAAGTTTTAGAACTCGGTAAGATCTTTCCAACGAGATATTAAACGCTTTCAACGGCACAAAATAGAGCAAGATATGATCGCATCAAATTCTACACGAGTTCGGAGTGAAATCCGAAACATTTGTGAATATATGGTTAATCTGTAACTTTTAATTAATGCATTGTAAATGAAGTTGGAACAATAGCTTTAGAGCGTCCGATCTATCTTTCCAATTAGATATAATACGATCCAAATGGATAAACACATAGCAAGATATGAGTGTCACAAATGCTTAGCCTTATCTCTATGATTTAGCATTTTCAGCGAAAATAGAGCACTTTTAGCGTAAATACAGTGTATTTCAGTAATTAGGCAATCATCCCTTCATATTTTGAAACCCGCGCCTGAAGACAAGTTTTAGAAATTGGTATCATCTTTCCAACGAGATATTAAACGATTTTAAAGGCAAAAAATAGAGCAAGCTGTGATCGCCTGAAATTCTTCACGAGTTCGGAGTGAAATCAGAAACATTTGTGAATATATGGTTAATCTCTAACTTTTAATTAATGCATTGTAAATTAAGTTGAAATAATAGCTTTAGAGCTCCGATCTATCTTTCCAACGAGATATAATACGCTCTGAACGGATAAACACACAGTAAGATATGAGTGTCACAAATACTTAGCCTTATCTCTATTATTTAGCAATTTCAACGAAAATAGAGCACTTTTAGCGTAAATACAGTGTATTTTAAGAATTAGGCAATCATCCCTTGATAATTCGAAACCAGCGCCTGAAGAAAAGTTTTAGAACTCGGTAAGATCTCCCCAACGAGATATTAAACGCTTTCAACGGCACAAAATAGAGCAAGACATGATCGCATCAAATTCTACACGATTTCGGAGTGAAATCAGAAACATTTGTGAATATATGGTTAATCTGTAACTTTTAACTAATCCATTGTAAATGAAGTTGGAAAATAGCTTTAGAGCTCCGATCTATCTTTCCAACGAGATATAATACGCTCCGAACGGATAAACACACAGCAAGATATGAGTGTCACAAATACTTAGGCTTATCTCTATGATTTAGCGTTTTCAGCGAAAATAGAGTACTTTTAGCGTAAATACAGTGTATTTTAGTAATTAGGCAATCATCCCTTGATACTTTGAAACCCGCGCCTGAAGACATGTTTTAAAACTCGGTAAAATCTTTCAACGAGATATTAAATGCTCTCAATGGCACAAAATATAGCAAGATATGATCGCATCAAATTCTACACGAGTTTGGAGTGAAATCAGAAACATTTGTGAATATATGGTTAATCTGTAACTTTTAATTAATGCATTGTAAATGAAGTTGGAACAATAGCTTTAGATCTCAGATCTATCTTTCCAACGAGATATAATACGCTCCAAACGGATACACACACAGCAAGAAACGAGTGTCACAAATACTTAGCCTTATCTCTATGATTTAGCGTTTTCAGCGAAAATAGAGAACTTTTATCGTAAATACAGTGTATTTTAGTAATTAGGCAATCATCCCTTGATATTCTGAAACCGGAGCCTGAACACAAGTTTTAGAACTCGGTAAGATCTTTCCAACGAGATATTAAACGCTTTCAACGGCACAAAATAGAGCATGATATGATCGCATCACATTCTACACGAGTTTGGAGTGAAATCAGAAACATTTGTGAATATATAGTTAATCTGTAACTTTTAATTAATGCATTGTAAATGAAGTTGGAACAATAGCTTTAGAACTCCGATCTATCTTTCCAACGAGATATAATACGCTCCAAACGGATAAACACACAGCAAGATATGAGTGTCACAAATACTTAGCCTTATCTCTATGATTTAGCGTTTTCAGCGAAAATAGAGCACTTTCAGCGTAAATACAGTGTATTTTAGTAATTAGGCAATCATCCCTTGATATTCTGAAACCGGACCCTGAAGACAAGTTTTAGAACTCGGTAAGATCTTTCCAACGAGATATTAAACGCTTTCAGCGCCACAAAATAGAGCATGATATGATCGCATCACTTTCTACACGAGTTCGGAGTGAAATCAGAAACATTTGTGAATATATGGTTTATCTGTAACTTTTAATTAATGCATTGTAAATGAAGTTGGAACAATAGCTTTAGATCTCCGATCTATCTTTCCAACGAGATATAATACGCTCCAAACGGATAAACACACAGCAAGATATGAGTGTCACAAATACTTAGCCTTATCTCTATGAATTAGCGTTTTCCGCGAAAATAGATCACTTTTAGCGTAAATACAGTGTATTTTAGTAATTAGGCAATCATCCCTTGATATTTCGAAACCAGCGCCTGAAGACAAGTTTTAGAAATCGGTAAGATCTCTCCAATGAGATATTAAACGCTTTCAACGGCACAAGTTTATCATCAAATTCTACACGAGTTCGGAGTGAAATCATAAACATTTGGGAATATATGGTTAATCTGTAACTTTTAATTAATGCATTGTAAATGAAGTTGGAACAATAGCTTTAGAGATCCGATCTATCTTTCCAACGAGATATAATACGCTCCAAACGGATAAACACACAGCAAGATATGAGTGTCACAAATACTTAGCCTTATCTCTATGATTCAGCGTTTTCAGCGAAAATAGAACATTTTTATCGTAAATACAGTGTATTTTAGTAATTACGCAATAATCCCTCGATATTTTGAAACCAGCGCCTGAAGACAAGTTTTAGAAATCGGTATGATGCGGGGTTGGGTGGCTTTTTGTGGTTGTTTTTGGTGGGGTTATCCTTGTTTGGATAACCTTAAGTTTTGTTTCTTTCCTGCTTGTACATTCTTCCCCCCCTCTTCTCTTGGGTGTTTGGTTTATATACTTACAGTTTACCCAAAAAAAAATAGAAATCGGTATGATGTTTCCAACGAGATATAAAACGCTTTGAACGGCACAAAATAGAGCAAGATATGATCGCATCAAATTCTACACGAGTTCGGAGTGAAATCAGAAACATTTGTGAATATATGGTTAATCTGTATCTTTTAATTAACTCATTGTAAATGAAGTTGGAACAATAGCTTTAGAGCTCCGATCTATCATTCCAACTAGATATAATACGATTCAAACAGATAAACACACAGCAAGATATGAGTGTCACAAATACTTAGCCTTATCTCTATGATTTAGCGTTTTCAGCAAAATTAGAGCACTTTTAGCGTAAATACAGTGTATTTTAGTAATTAGGCAATCATACCTTGATATTTTGAAACCAGCGCCTGAATACAAGTTTTAGAACTCAACATGATCTTTCCAACGAGATATTAAACGATTTTAAAGGCAAAAAATAGAGCAAGATGTGATTGCCTGAAATTCTTCACGAGTTCGGAGTGAAATCAGAAACATTTGTGAATATATGGTTAATCTGTAACTTTTAATTAATGCATTGTAAATTAAGTTGAAATAATAGCTTTAGAGCTCCGATCTATCTTTCCAACAAGATATAATACGCTCTGAACGGATAAACACACAGTAAGATATGAGTGTCACAAATACTTAGCCTTATCTCTATTATTTAGCAATTTCAACGAAAATAGAGCACTTTTAGCGTAAATACAGTGTATTTTAGTAATTAGGCAATCATCCCTTGATATTTCGAAACCAGCGCCTGAAGAAAAGTTTTAGAACTCGGTAAGATCTCCCCAACGAGATATTAAACGCTTTCAACGGCACAAAATAGAGCAAGACATGATCGCATCAAATTCTACACGAGTTCGGAGTGAAATCAGAAACATTTGTGAATATATGGTTAATCTGTAACTTTTAATAAATCCATTGTAAATGAAGTTGGAAAATAGCTTTAGAGCTCCGATCTATCTTTCCAACGAGATATAATACGCTCCGAACGGATAAACACACAGCAAGATATGAGTGTCACAAATACTTAGGCTTATCTCTATGATTTAGCGTTTTCAGCGAAAATAGAGTACTTTTAGCGTAAATACAGTGTATTTTAGTAATTAGGCAATCATCCCTTGATACTTTGCAACCCGCGCCTGAAGACAAGTTTTAGAACTCGGTAAAATCTTTCAACGAGATATTAAATGCTCTCAATGGCACAAAATATAGCAAGATATGATCGCATCAAATTCTACACGAGTTTGGAGTGAAATCAGAAACATTTGTGAATATATGGTTAATCTGTAACTTTTAATTAATGCATTGTAAATGAAGTTGGAACAATAGCTTTAGATCTCAGATCTATCTTTCCAACGAGATATAATACGCTCCAAACGGATACACACACAGCAAGATACGAGTGTCACAAATACTTAGCCTTATCTCTATGATTTAGCGTTTTCAGCAAAAATAGAGCACTTTTATCGTAAATACAGTGTATTTTAGTAATTAGGCAATCATCCCTTGATATTCTGAAACCGGAGCCTGAAGACAAGTTTTAGAACTCGGTAAGATCTTTCCAACGAGATATTAAACGCTTTCAACGGCACAAAATAGAGCATGATATGATCGCATCACATTCTACACGAGTTTGGAGTGAAATCAGAAACATTTGTGAATATATAGTTAATCTGTAACTTTTAATTAATGCATTGTAAATGAAGTTGGAACAATAGCTTTAGATCTCCGATCTATCATTCCAACGAGATATAATACGCTCCAAACGGATAAACACACAGCAAGATATGAGTGTCACAAATACTTAGCCTTATCTCTATGATTTAGCGTTTTCAGCGAAAATAGAGCACTTTCAGCGAAAATACAGTGTATTTTAGTAATTAAGCAATAATCACTTGTGAATATTACGCTTCCAACGAGATATTAAACGCTTTCAACGGTACAAAATAGAGCATGATATGATCGCATCACATTCTACACGAGTTCGGAGTGAAATCAGAAACATTTGTGAATATATGGTTAATATGTAACTTTTAATTAATGCATTGTAAATGAAGTTAGAAAAATAGCTTTAGATATCCGATCTATCTTTCTAACGAGATATAATACGCTCCAAACGGATAAACACACACCAAGATATGAGTGTCACAAATACTTAGCCTTATCTCTATGATTTTGCGTTTTTAGCGAAAATAGAGCACATTTAGCGTAAATACAGTGTATGTTAGTAATTAGGCAATCATCAACGGCACAAAATAAAGCATGATATGATCGCATCACATTCTACACAAGTTCGGAGTGAAATCAGAAACATTTGGGAATATATGGTTAATTTGTAACTTTTAATTAATGCATTGTAAATGAAGTTGGAACAATAGCTTTAGATCACCGATCTATATTTCCAACGAGATATAATACGCTCCAAACGGATAATCACACAGCAAGATATGAGTGTCACAAATACTTAACCTTATCTCTATGATTTAGCGTTTTCAGCGAAAATAGAGCACTTTTAGCGTAAATACAGTGTAGTTTAGTAATTAGGCAATCATCCCTTGCTATTTTGAAATAACGCCTGAAGACAAGTTTTAGAACTTGGTAAGATCTTTCCAACGAGATATTAAACGCTTTCAATGACACAAAATAAAGCAAGATATGATCGCATCAAATTCTACACGAGTTCGGAGTGAAATCAGAAACATTTGTGAATATATGGTTTATATGTAACCTTTAACTAATGCATTGTAAATGAAGATGGAACAATAGTTTCAAAGCTCCGATCTATCTTTCCAACGAGATATAATACGCTCCAAACGGATAAACACACAGCCAGATATGAGTGTCACAAATACTTAGCCTTATCTCTATGATTTAGCGTTTTCAGCGAAAATAGAGCACTTTTAGCGTAAATACAGTGTAGTTTAGTAATTAGGCAATCATCCCTTGATATTCTGAAACCGGAGCCTGAAGACAAGTTTTAGAACTCGGTAAGATCTTTCCAACGAGATATTAAACGCTTTCAATGGCACAAAATAGAGCATGATATGATCGCATCACATTCTACACGAGTTCGGAGTGAAATCAGAAACATTTGTGAATATATGGTTAATCTGTAACTTTTAATTAATGCATTGTAAATGAAACTGGAACAGTATCTTTAGATCTCCGATCTATCTTTCCAACTAGATATAATACGCTCCAAACGGATAAACACACAGCAAGATATGAGTGTCACAAATACTTAGCCTTATCTCAATGATTTAGCGTTTTCAGCGAAAATAGAGCACTTTTAGCGTAAATACAGTGTATGTTAGTAATTAGGCAATCATCCCTTGCTATTTTGAAATCAGCGCCTGAAGACAAGTTTTAGAACTCGGTAAAATCTTTCAACCGAGATATTAAAGGCTTTAAACGGCACAAATTAGAGCAAGATATGATCGTATACAATTCTACACGACTTCGGAGTGAAATCAGAAACATTTGTGAATATATGGTTAATCTGTAACTTTTAATTAATGCATTGTAAATGAAGTTGGAACAATAGCTTTAGAGCTCCGATCTATCTTTCCAACGAGATATAAAACGCTTTTAACGGCACAAAAAATAGAGCAAGATATGATCGCATCACATTCTACACGAGTTCAGAGTAAAATCAGAAACATTTGTGAATATATGGTTAATCTGTAACTTTTACTTAATGCAACTTTTAATTAATCCATTGTAAATGAAGTTGGAACAATAAATTTAGAGCTCCGATCTATCCTTCCAACGAGATAAAATACGCTCCAAACGGATAAACACGCAGCAAGATATAAGTGTCACAAATACTTAGCCTTATCTCTATGATTTAGCGTTTTCAGCGAAAATAGAGCACTTTCAGCGAAAATACAGTGTATTTTAGTAATTAAGCAATAATCACTTGATTGTTTGAAACCAGCGCCTGAAGACATGTTTTAGAACTCGGTAAGATCATTCAAACGAGATATTAAACGCTTTCAACGGCACAACAAAGAGCAAGATATGATCGCATAAAATTCTACACGAGTTCGGAGTGAAATCAGAAACATTTGTGAATATATGGATAATAAGTAACTTTAAACTAATGCATTGTAAATGAAGTTGGAACAATAGTTTTAGACCTCCGATAGATCTTTCCAACGAGATATAATACGCTCCAAACGGATAAACACACAGCAAGATATGAGTGTCACAAATACTTAGCCTTATCTCTATGATTAAGCCTTTCAGCGAAAATAGAGCACTTTTAGCGTAAATACAGTGTATTTTAGTAATTAGACAATCATCCCTTGATATTCTGAAAGCAGATCCTGAAGAAAAGTTTTAGAACTCGGTAAGATCTTTCCAACGAGATATTAAACGCTTTCAACGGTACAAAATAGAGCATGATATGATCGCATCACATTCTACACGAGTTCGGAGTGAAATCAGAAACATTTGTGAATATATGGTTAATATGTAACTTTTAATTAATGCATTGTAAATGAAGTTAGAAAAATAGCTTTAGATATCCGATCTATCTTTCTAACGAGATATAATACGCTCCAAACGGATAAACACACACCAAGATATGAGTGTCACAAATACTTAGCCTTATCTCTATGATTTTGCGTTTTTAGCGAAAATAGAGCACATTTAGCGTAAATACAGTGTATGTTAGTAATTAGGCAATCATCAACGGCACAAAATAAAGCATGATATGATCGCATCACATTCTACACAAGTTCGGAGTGAAATCAGAAACATTTGGGAATATATGGTTAATCTGTAACTTTTAATTAATGCATTGTAAATGAAGTTGGAACAATAGCTTTAGATCACCGATCTATATTTCCAACGAGATATAATACGCTCCAAACGGATAAACACACAGCAAGATATGAGTGTCACAAATACTTAACCTTATCTCTATGATTTAGCGTTTTCAGCGAAAATAGAGCACTTTTAGCGTAAATACAGTGTAGTTTAGTAATTAGGCAATCATCCCTTGCTATTTTGAAATAACGCCTGAAGACAAGTTTTAGAACTTGGTAAGATCTTTCCAACGAGATATTAAACGCTTTCAATGACACAAAATAAAGCAAGATATGATCGCATCAAATTCTACACGAGTTCGGAGTGAAATCAGAAACATTTGTGAATATATGGTTTATATGTAACCTTTAACTAATGCATTGTAAATGAAGATGGAACAATAGTTTTAAAGCTCTGATCTATCTTTCCAACGAGATATAATACGCTCCAAACGGATAAACACACAGCCAGATATGAGTGTCACAAATACTTAGCCTTATCTCTATGATTTAGCGTTTTCAGCGAAAATAGAGCACTTTTAGCGTAAATACAGTGTAGTTTAGTAATTAGGCAATCATCCCTTGATATTCTGAAACCGGAGCCTGAAGACAAGTTTTAGAACTCGGTAAGATCTTTCCAACGAGATATTAAACGCTTTCAATGGCACAAAATAGAGCATGATATGATCGCATCACATTCTACACGAGTTCGGAGTGAAATCAGAAACATTTGTGAATATATGGTTAATCTGTAACTTTTAATTAATGCATTGTAAATGAAATTGGAACAATATCTTTAGATCTCCGATCTATCTTTCCAACTAGATATAATACGCTCCAAACGGATAAACACACAGCAAGATATGAGTGTCACAAATACTTAGCCTTATCTCAATGATTTAGCGTTTTCAGCGAAAATAGAGCACTTTTAGCGTAAATACAGTGTATGTTAGTAATTAGGCAATCATCCCTTGCTATTTTGAAATCAGCGCCTGAAGACAAGTTTTAGAACTCGGTAAAATCTTTCAACCGAGATATTAAAGGCTTTCAACGGCACAAATTAGAGCAAGATATGATCGTATACAATTCTACACGACTTCGGAGTGAAATCAGAAACATTTGTGAATATATGGTTAATCTGTAACTTTTAATTAATGCATTTTAAATGAAGTTGGAACAATAGCTTTAGAGCTCCGATCTATCTTTCCAACGAGATATAATAAGATCCAAATGGATAAACACACAGCAAGATACGAGTGTCAGAAATACTTAGCCTTATCTCTATGATTTACCGTTTTCAGAGAAAATAGAGCACTTTTAGCGTAAATACAGTGTAATTTAGTAATTAGGCAGTCATCCCTTGATATTTTGAAACCAGCGCCTGAAGACAAGTTTTAGAACTCATTAATATCTTTCCAACGAGATATTAAACGCTTTCAACGGCACAAAATAGAGCAAGATATGATCGCATCAAATTCTACACGAGTTCAGAGTGAAATCAGAAACATTTGTGAATTTATGGTTAATCTGTAACTTTTAATTAATGCATTGTAAATGAAATTGGAACAATATATTTAGAGCTCCGATCTATCTTTCCAACGAGATATAATACGCCCAAAACGGATAAACGCACAGCAGGATATGAGTGTCACAAATACTTAGCCTTGTCTCTATGATTTCGCGTTTTCAGCGAAAATAGAGCACTTTTAGCGTAAATACAGTGTATTTTAGTAATTAGGCAATCATCCCTTGATATTTTGAAAGACGTTTTGTCCTTTCGTTTCTCATTCCATACCTGACCTTGGATTTGGGATTCGAAGACTGTATTTGAGGTTATCCAAAGGGAGGAACGCTCTGAAGTTAGGGATTTACTATTCATGTGAATGGTGATTCCGGTCTTGGTTCTTTGATTTGAAGCTTGGGTAGTGGTTCCGAGGGACTTCTGAGGCTGCTGAATACTGTCCTGAGCCAGTGTTGTGCTTCGTTCTGTGATTCATTTTATCTTCTTGTACGAAGCTTTGCTGTCTGCGTTTTTGGGGAAACCCTCTGCGGACTGTTATGGCCGGAAAAAAACAGGGGAAAAGTGTCGATGCTCCTTCTGTTAACACCAGGTCGAGAGTAGCAGCGGGATTCAACGTCTTGGAAGCTCTGGATGATGATTTCCCTCTCCTACAAGCTGGGATGGCTGGGAAGCTCACACAGGGGAGTCCTAGAGGTCCTGGGAGTGTCTTTGACGGGAAAAGTCCTGCTTCTGCAACTGTTTTGGAGGGTACTCCTAAACCTGGGAACAAACAGGTCATTGGCCAGCGAGGGCTTGAGCAAAAGGAACAGGCAGACTCCTCTGTAATTGTGATTACGCAGCAACTAGAAACAGCTACTGGGATGATCCAACCTGCTGCTCCTGCTAGAACTGAGCCTGGCTCGGTTGTATTGGGCTCCAAAATTGCTGGGAAACTAACTGCAGCAGTTAATGAGGCTCATGATGATGCAAAACAGATTGAAGTGAGCAAACCGTCGACTACACTCTTTAAGAACAACCGAGCCCCATCTCATGGGATTAAACTGACTTACGTTCCTCCTAAAGGTAATTCCTTGGACTTTTCTGATAGGGTATTGCCATCTATGGTTGAGATGTGGGGATATTGTCTTGTTGGTTACTTCACAGGTCGATTCCCTGGTCTAAAAGCTATATATGAACTGAAATCTAAGTGGGGAGTAATCTGCCAAATCAAGAGACATGATAAGGGTTGGGTGATTTTTAAATTCCAAACTGAAGCTGACAGATTGAAAGTGTTAAAAGAGGGACCCTATGTCATATTTGGCAAGCTACTTATGTTGAAGGTTCTGTCGGAGGACTTCACATTTGATGATGAAGAGTTCCTTAAAGTGCCGATTTGGGTCAAATTCCCACGCCTACCAATGAAACTTTGGAATAAAGAAGCCATGAGTGAGGTAGCCTCTATGGTTGGGGTGCCACTAACTACGGATTTGGTCACCCAAGAAAGGATCAATCATAATTTTGCTAGAGTGCTTATTGAAGTTGATGCGTCGAAACCGCCCATGCTTTCATTTCCTATCCGACTGCCTTCCCGAAAGGTAATCAATCAATCGGTGGTTTATGAAACATTTCCAAATTTTTGTTTTCATTGCAAAAAATATGGGCACAACCCCTTTTCTTGCATAGAGATTTATGAGAAGGAAGAAATGGAAAAAAAGCTACTTGAGAAAGAAGTGAAGAAAACAAATGAGATTAGTGTGGTTGAAAGTGAGACCAAGGACACGGCACCCAATGAGTTTGAGGCAGGGGGTGAAGTCTCCGTTCCTGAAGATATTCCTCCTGTTGAGATTGTAAAAGAGCATACCCAAGAGGCTTTGACCGAGGCTGCCCAAGCTTCCCAAGATGCAACGGCTGCCCCAGTTCCAGTTGTAGTTCCAGTTGTCACGCCGAATATGGAGAGCTCAGACGAATATTCAGATGAGGTTCCTGATGAAGTAGAGGAGGAGGATCTGGATCAGCTAGATAGTAATGAGGTAGTGGAAGTTTATCGGGATGGGAAGATTTTTAAAATAAGGAAAAATGCTAAGGTGGATAGAAGGGGAATGATCAGGAGAATTCCGGGATTGAGCTGGGAGGAGACACTTGCTAGATTCAAAATTGCACCTAAATGAGCGTTATTAATTAATTTATTAATTAAAAATGTTAGACTTTATGTGTTGATGTGACTTTCTGCGTTTGATTTTTTTTTTTTTTTTTTTTTTAGATGGGGTCTGTCCCATTGCTTTTCCGATAGGTTTTGTTTAAGCTAGATAGTTTCTAGCTTAGATGGACTTGAGTTTGGTTTTGACACATTGTAAAATGTTATTTTTGGGTGTTAATACAATTACCTTTCATCCAAAAAAAAAATTGAAAACGGAGCCTGAAGACAAGTTTGAGAACTCGGTAAGTTCTTTCAAACGAGATATTAAACTCTTTCAACGGCATAAAATAGAGCAAGATATGATCGCATCAAATTCTACACGAGTTCGGAGTGAAATCAGAAACATTTGTGAACATATGGTTAATCCGTAACTTTTAATTAATGCATTGTAAATGAAGTTGGAACAATAGCTTTAGAGCTCCGATCAATATTTCCAACGAGATATAATACGATCCAAACGGATAAACACAGACCAAGATATGAGTGTCACAAATACTTAGCCTTATCTCTATGATTTAGCGTTTTTAGCGAAAATAGAGCACTTTTAGCGTAAATACAGTGTATTTTATCCATGACACTTACATTTGGAACTCTGCTCTTCTTGCAAAAACCCTTTGGGACATCCATATTAAAAAGGATAACCTTTGGGTTAGGTGGATTCATGGGGTCTATCTTAATGGTAGAGGTGTTTGGGAGTTCACACCTCATAATAGGGACTCCCAACTTATTAAGAAGATTTCTCTGATTAGGGATCATATTTTATCCCATTTTGATAACATTCATGATGCCATCATTTTTCTTGATGGCTGCCAAGCTAATGGGAAACTTTCTTCGGCCAAAGTTTACAACCTTCTTAGAACTAAGGGGGGAACTCATATGTGGATGTCTTTCATTTGGAAGAACTACATTCCCCCCAAGTTCTCCTTCACGGCTTGGCTTGCTTTTCGGAATAGGTTGGCCACTTTTGATAATCTTCATAGACTTGACGTTGTCAATGTTTGCCCTTTGTGTAAGGGTGGTCCGGAAACGGTACCACACCTATTTTTTGCTTGTTCTTTTTCAGGAAAGGTGTGGCATAGAGTAAAGACCTGGCTGGACATACCTCGGGAGATGGGCACCATGCTTAGCTCGATGAAATGGATCAAGAGGAAGAGGCAGGGCTCGGGGATTAAAGCTAAAGCGGCTAGGATTGCTTTCTGCTACTCTATCTATTGGATTTGGATGACTCGGAATGCCACGTCCTTTGATGGCTTGATACCTAATGAAGATGTTGTTTTTGCTAGAATTCAGTACATGGTCTATAAGATTTTGTATAGCATTTATCCTATTGAAGCTGTAATGTTTTGAGTCCGTGGTTGTGTCACACACCATGTTTGGTGTGTTGGCGTGTTTTTTGGATTGTTTTTTGCTTCTGTGTGCTGCTGCCCTTTGCTTTTGTTTCCACCTCTTTGTCTAGGTGTGGGCTGTTTTTGGTTTAGGGTTGCCTTGTGCTTTGTGCTGGTTATCCAAAGTGTTGGATTGGCCTCATTTTTGTTTCCTTTCTCGCTTGTACATTCTTATACCCCCCTCTTCTCTTGGGTGTATATTCAATATACTTACAGTTCACCCAAAAAATTGAAACCAGCGCCTGAAGACACGTTTTAGAACTCGGTAAGATCTTTCCAACGAGATATAATATGCTCCAAACGGATAAACACACAGCAAGATATGAGTGTCACAAATACTTAGCCTTATCTCTATGATTTAGCGTTTTCAGCGAAAATAGAGCACTTTTAGCGTAAATACAGTGTATTTTAGGAATTAGGCAATCATCCCTTCATATTTTGAAACCCGAGCCTGAAGACAAGTTTTAGAACTCGGTAAGATCTTTCCAACGAGATATTAAACACTTTCAACGGCACAAAATAGAGCATGATATGATCGCATCACATTCTACACGAGTTCGGAGTGAAATCAGAAACATTTGTGAATATATGGTTAATCTGTAACTTTTAATTAATGCATTGTAAATGAAGTTGGAACAATAGCTTTAGATCTCCGATCTATCTTTCCAACGAGATATAATACGCTCCAAACGGATAAACACACAGCAAGATATGAGTGTCACAAATACTTAGCCTTATCTCTATGATTTAGCGTTTTCAGCGAAAATAGAGCACTTTTAGCGTAAATACAGTGTATTTTAGTAATTAGGCAATTATCCCTTGCTATTTTGAAACCAGCGCCTGAAGACAAGTTTTAGAACTCGGTAATATCTTTCCAACGAGATAGTAAAGGCTTTCAACGGAACAAATTAGAGCAAGATATGATCGTATAAAATTCTACACGACTTCGGAGTGAAATCAGAAACATTTGTGAATATATGGTTAATCTGTAACTTTTAATTAATGCACTGTAAATGAAGATGGAACAATAGCTTTAGAGATCCGATCTATCTTTCCAACGAGATATAATAAGCTCCAAATGGATAAACACACAGCAAGATACGAGTGTCAGAAATACTTAGCCTTATCTCTATGATTTACCGTTTTTCAGAGAAAATCGAGCACTTTTAGCGTAAATACAGTGTAGTTTAGTAATTAGGCAGTCATCCCTTGATATTTTGAAACCTGCGACTGAAGACAAGTTTTAGAACTCGGTAAGATCTTTCCAACGAGATATTAAACGCTTTCAGCGGCACAAAATAGAGCTAGATATGATTGCATCAAATTCTACATGAGTTCGGAGTGAAATCAGAAACATTTGTGAATATATGGTTAATCTGTAACTTTTAATTAATGCATTGTAAATGAAGTTGGAACAATAGCTTTAGGGCGTCCGATCTATCTTTCAAACTAGATATAATACGATCCAAACGGATAAACACATAGCAAGATATGAGTGTCACAAATACTTAGCCTTATCTCTATGATTTAGCATTTTTCAGCGAAAATAGCGCACTTTTAGCGTAAATACAGTGTATTTTAGTAATTAGGCAATCATCCCTTGATATTTTGAAACCAGCGCCTGAAGACATGTTTTAGAACTCGGTAAGACTCTCACTACGCTCCCTCGCGTAGCTAGCTTGTTCTTACGGAAATACCTCATTTTCTACCGATTTGGAGCTTGATTCTTGTGTTCTGAGCTTGGATTTTGATTCTCCTACTTCACTTCTTCAGATTGGAAGCTGAAATCTACATCTCCAACTCATTTCCGAGCTCTTTGGCCATCTTTCTCGCAAATTCATTCTCGGAGTTACTATTCACGCCAGGAAGGTCAACGAGATATTAAACGCTTTCAACGGCACAAAATAGAGCAAGATATGATCGCATCAAATTCTACACGAGTTCGGAGAGAAATCAGAAACATTTGTGAATATATGGTTAATCTGTAACTATTAATTAATACATTGTAAATGAAGTTGGAGCAATAGCCTTAGAGCTCCGATCTATCTTTCTAACGAGATATAAAACGCTCCAAACGGATAAACACACAGCAAGATATGAGTGTCACAAATACTCAGCCTTATCTCTATGATTTAGCGTTTTCAGCGAAAATAGAGCACTTTTAGCGTAAATACAGTGTATTTTAGTAATTAGGCAATCATCCCTTGATATTTTGAAACCAGCGCCTGAAGACATGTTTTAGAACTCGATAATATTTTTCCAGCGAGATATTAAACGCTTTCAACGGCACAAAACAGAGCAAGATATGATCGCATCAAATTCTACACCAGTTCGGAGTGAAATCAGAAACATTCGGGAATATATGGTTAATCTGTAACTTTTATTTCATCCATTGTAAATGAAGTTGGAACGATAAATTTAGATCTCCGATCTATCTTTCCAACGAGATATAATACGCTCCAAACGGATAAACACACAGCAAGATATGAGTGTCACAAATACTTAGCCTTATCTCTATGATTTAGCTTTTTCGGCGAAAATAGAGCACTTTTAGCGTAAATACAGTGTATTTTAGTAATTCGGAAATCATCCCTCGATATTTTGAAACCAGCACCTGAAGACAAGTTTTATAACTCGGTAAGAGCTTTCCAACTAGATATTAAACGCTCTCAACGGCAAAAAATAGAGCAAGATATGATCGCATCAAATTCTACACGAGTTCGGAGTGAAATCAGAAACATTTGTGAATATATGGTTAATCTGTAACTTTTATTTAATCCATTGTAAATGAAGTTGGAAAATAGCTTTAGAGCTCCGATCTATCTTTCCAACGAGATATAATACGCTCCAAACGGATAAAGACACAGCAAGATATGAGTGTCACAAACACTTAGCCTTATCTCTATGATTTAGCGTTTTCAGCGAAAACAGAGCCATTTTAGCGTAAATACAGTGTATGTTAGTAATTAGGCAATCATCCCTTGATATTTTGAAATCAGCGCCGGAAGACAAGTTTTATAACTCGGTTAGATCTTTACAACGAGATATTAAACGCTTTCAACGCCACGAAATACAGAAAGATATGATCGCATCAAATTCTACACGAGTTCGGAGTGAAATCAGAAACATTTGTCAATATATGGTTAATCTGTAACTTTTAATTAATGCTTTGCAAATGAAGTTGGAACAATAGCTTTAGAGCTCCGATCTATCTTTCCAACGAGATATATTACGCTCCAAACGGATAAATACACAGCAAGATACGAGTGTCACAAATACTTATCCTTATCTCTATGATTTAGTGTTTTCAGCGAAAATAGAGCACTTTTAGCGTAAATACAGTGTATTTTAGTAATTAGGCAATCATACCTTGATATTTTGAAACCAGCGCCTGAAGACAAGGTTTACAACTCGTTAAGAGCTTTCCAAAGAGATATTAAAAGCTTTGAACGGCAAAACATAGAGCAATATATGATCGCATCAAATTCTACACGAGTTCGGTGTGAAATCAGAAACATTTGTGAATATATGGTTAATCTGTAACTTTTAATTAATGCATTGTAAATGAAGTTGGAACAATAGCTTTAGATCTCCGATATATCTTTCCAACGAGATATAATACGCTCCAAACGGATAAACACACAGCAAGATATGAGTGTCACAAATACTTAGCCTTATCTCTATGATATAGCGTTTTCAGCGAAAATAGAGCACTTTTAACGTAAATGCAGTGTATTTTATTAATTAGGCAATCATCCCTTTATATATTGAAACCATTGCCTGAATAAAAGTTTTAAAACTACGTAAGATCTTTCCAATGAGATATTAAACGCATTCAACGGCACAAAATAGAGCCAGATATGATCGCATAAAATTCTACACGAGTTCGAAGTGAAATCAGAAACGGATAAACACACAGCAAGATATGAGTGTCACAAATACTTAGCCTTGTCTCTATAGTTTAGCGTTTTCAGCGAAAATAGAGCACTTTTAGCGTAAATACTGTGTATTTTAGTAATAAGGCAATCATCCCTCGATATTTTGAAACCAGCGCCTGAAGACATGTTTTAGAACTCGATAATATCTTTCCAACGAAATATTAAATGCTTTCAACGGCACAAAATAGAGCAAGATATGATCGCATCAAATTCTACACCAGTTCGGAGTGAAGTCAGAAACATTTGTCAATATATGGTTAATCTGTAACTTTTAATTAATGCTTTGTAAATTAAGTTGGAACAATAGCATTAGAGCTCCGATCTATCTTTCCAACGAGATGTAATACGCTCCAAACGAATACACACACAGCAAGATATGAGTGTCACAAATACTCAGCCTTATCTCTATGATTTAGCGTTTTCAGCGAAAATAGAGCACTTCTAGCGTAAATACATCGTATTTTAGTAATTAGGCAATCATACCTTGATATTCTGAAACCAGAGACTAAATACAAGTTTTAGGACTCGGTAAGATCTTTCCAACTAGATATTAAACGCTTTCAACGGCACAAAATAGAGCAAGATATGATCGCATCACATTCTACACGAGTTCGGAGTGAAATCAGAAACATTTGTGAATATCTGGTTAATCTGTAGCTTTTAATTAATGCATTGTAAATGAAGTTAGAACAATAGATTTAGAGCTCCGATCTATCTTTCCAACGAGATATAATACGCTCGAAACGGATAAACACACAGCAGGATATGAGTGTCACAAATACCTAGCCTTATCTCTATGATTTAGCGTTTTCAGCGAAAGTAGAGCACTTTTAGCGTATATACAGTGTATTTTAGTAATTAGGTAATCATCCCTTGATATTTTAAAACCAGCGCCTGAAGACAAGTTTTAGAACTCGTTATGATCTTTCCAACTAGATAGTAAACGTTTTCAACAGCACAAAATAGAGCAAGCTATGATCGCATCTAATTCTACACGAGTTCGGAGTGAAATCAGAAACATTTGTGAATATCTGGTTAATCTGTAACTTTTAATTAATGCATTGTAAATGAAGTTGGAACAATAGCTTTAGAGCTCCGATCTACCTTTCCAACGAGATATAATACGCCCCAAACGGATAAACACGCAGCAGGATATGAGTGTCACAAATACTTAGACTTATCTCTATGATTTAGCGTTTTCAGAGAAAATAGAGCACTTTTAGCGTAAATACAGTGTATTTTAGTAATTAGGCAATCATCCCTTGATATTATGAAACCAGAGCCTGAAGACAAGTTTTAGAACTCGGTAAGATCTTTCCAACGAGATATTAAACGCTTTCAACGGCACAAAATAGAGCATGATATGATCGCATCAAATTCTACACGAGTTCGGAGTGAAATCAGAAACATTTGTTAATATATGGTTAATCTGTAACTTGTAATTAATGCATTGCAAATGAAGTTGGAACAATAGCTTTAGAGCTCCGATCTATCTTTCCAACGAGATATAATACGCTCCAAACGGATAAACACACAGCAAGATATGAGTGTCACAAATACATTGCGTTATCTCTATGATTTAGCGTTTTCAGCGAAAATAGAGCACATTTAGCGTAAATACAGTGTATTTTAGTAATTAGGCAATCATCCCATGATATTCTGAAACCAGAGCCTGAAGACAAGTTTTAGAACTCGGTAAGATCTTTCCAACGAGATATTAAACGCTTTCAACGGCACAAAATAGAGCATGATATGATCGCATCAAATTCTACACGAGTTCGGAGTGAAATCAGAAACATTTGTCAATATATGGTTAATCTGTAACTTTTAATTAATGAATTGTAAATGTAGTTGGAACAATAGCTTTAGAGCTCCGATCTATCTTTCCAACGAGATATAATACGCTCCAAACGGATAAACACACAGCAAGATATGAGTGTCACAAATACTTAGCCTTATCCCTATGATTTAGCGTTTTCAGCGAAAATAGAGCACTTTTAGCGTAAATACTGTGTATTTTAGTAATTAGGCAATCATCCATTTATATTTTGAAACCAGCGCCTGAAGACATGTTTTAGAACTCGATAATATCTTTCCAACGAGATATTAAACGCTTTCAACGGCACAAAATAAAGTAAGATATGATCGCATCAAATTCTACACCAGTTCGGAGTGAAATCAGAAACCTTTGTAAATTAGGTTGGAACAATACCTTTAGAGCTCCGATCTATCTTTCCAACGAGATATAATACGCTCAAAACGAATAAACACACAGCAAGATATGAGTGTCACCAATACATAGCCTTATCTCTATGATTTATTTGTGAATATATGGTTAATCTTTAACTTTTAATTAATGCATTGTAAAAGAAGTTGGAACAATAGCTTTAGAGCTCCGATCTATATTTCCAATGAGATAAAATACGCTCCAAACGGATAAACACACAGCAAGATATGAGTGTCACAAATAATTAGCCTTATCTCTATGATTTAGCGTTTTCAGCGAAAATAGAGCACATTTAGCGTAAATACAGTGTATTTTAGTAATTTAGCAATCATCTCTTGATATTTTGAAACCAGCGCCTGAAGACAAGTTTTAGAACTCGGTAAGATGTTTCCAACGAGATATAAAACGCTTTCAACGCCACAAAATAGAGCAAGATATGATCGCATCAAATTCTACACGAGTTCGGAGTGAAATCAGAAACATTTGTGAATATATGGTTAATCTGTAACTTTTAATTAATGCATTGTAAATGAAGTTGGAGCAATAGCCTTAGAGCTCCGATCTATCTTTCTAACGAGATATAAAACGCTCCAAACGGATAAACACACAGCAAGATATGAGTGTCACAAATACTTAGCCTTATCTCTATGATTTAGCGTTTTCAGCGAAAATAGAGCACTTTTAGCGTAAATACAGTGTATTTTAGTAATTAGGCAATCATCCCTTGATATTTTAAAACCAGAGCCTGAAGACATGTTTTAGAACTCGATAATATTTTTCCAGCGAGATATTAAACGCTTTCAACGGCACAAAACAGAGCAAGATATGATCGCATCAAATTCTACACGAGTTCGGAGTGAAATCAGAAACATTTGTGAATATATGGTTAATCTGTAACTTTTAATTAATGCATTGTAAATGAAGTTGGAACAATAGCTTTAGACCTCCGATCTATCTTTCCAACGACATATAATACGCTCCAAACGGAAAAACACACAGCAAGATATGAGTGTCACAAATACTTAGCCTTATTTCTATGATTTAGCGTTTTCAGCGAAAATAGAGCACTTTTAGCGTAAATACTGTGTATTTTAGTAATTAGGCAATCATCCCTTGATATTTTGAAACCAGCACCTGAAGACATGTTTTAGAACTCGATAATATCTTTCCAACGAGATATTAAACGCTTTCAACGGCACAAAATAGAGCAAGATATGATCGCATCAAATTCTACACGAGTTCGGAGTGAAATCAGAAACATTTGTGAATATATGGTTAATCTGTAACTGTGAATTAATGCATTGTAAATGAAGTTGGAACAATAGCTTTAGAGCTCCGATCTATATTTCCAACAAGATATAATACGCTCCAAACAGATAAACACACAGCAAGATATGAGTTCACAAATACTTAGCCTTATCTCTATGATTTAGCGTTTTCATCGAAAATATAGCACTTTTAACGTAAATGCAATGTATTTTATTAATAAGGCAATCATCCCTTGATATATTGAAACCAGTGCCTGAATAAACGTTTTATAACTCGGTAAGATCTTTCCAACGAGATATTAAACGCTTTCAATGGCATAAAATTGAGCAAGATATGATCGCATCAAGTTCTACACGAGTTCGGAGTGAAATCAGAAACTCTTGTGAATATATGGTTAATCTGTAACTTTAAATTAATGCATTGTAAATGAAGTTGGAACAATAGCTTTAGAGCTCCGATCTATCTTTCCAACGAGATATAATACGCTCCAAACGGATAAACACACAGCAAGATATGAGTGTCACAAATACTTAGCCTTATCTCTATGATTTAGCGTTTTCAGCTAAAATAGATCACTTTTAGCGTAAATACAGTGTATTTTAGTAATTAGGCAATCATACCTTGATATGTTGAAACCAGCGCCTAAAGACAAGTTTTAGAACTCGGTAAGATGTTTCCAACGAGATATTAAACGCTTTCAACGGCACAAAATAGAGCAAGATATGATCGCATCAAATTCTACACGAGTTCGGAGTGAAATCAGAAACATTGGTGAATATATGTTTCATCTGTAACTTTTAATTAATGAATTGTAAATAAAGTTGGAACAATTGCTTTAGAGATCCGATCTATCTTTCCAACGAGATATAATACGCTCCAAACGGATAAACACACAGCAAGATATGAGTGTCACAAATAATTAGCCTTATCTCTATGATTTAGCGTTTTCAGCGAAAATAGAGCACATTTAGCGTAAATACAGTGTATTTTAGTAATTAGGCAATCATCCTTGATATTTTGAAACCAGCTCCTGAAAACAAGTTTTAAAACTCGGTAAGATCTTTCCACTCTGAACTTGTGTAGAATTTGATGCGATCATATCTTGCTCTATTTTGTGCCGTAAAAAGCGTTTAATATCTCGTTGGAAATATCATACCGAGTTCTAAAACTTGTCTTCAGGCGTTGGTTTCAAAATATCAATGGATCATTGCCTAATTACTAAAATACACTGTATTTACGCTAAAAGTGCTCTGTTTTCACTGAAAACGCTAAATCATGGAGATAAGGCTAAGTATTTGTGACACTCATATCTTGCTGTGTGTTTATCCATTTGGAGCGTATTATATCTCGTTGGAAAGATAGATCGGGGCTCGAAAGCTATTGTTCCAACTTCATTTACAATGCATTATTTAAAAGTTACAGATTAACCATATATTCACAAATGTTTTTGATTTCACTCTGAACTCGTGTAGAATTTGATCCGATCATATCTGGCTCTATTTTGTGCCGTTGAAAGCGTTTAATATCTCGTTGGAAAGATCTTACCGAGTTCTAAAACTTGTCTTCAGGCGCTGGTTTCAAAATATCAAGGGATGATTGCCTAATTACTAAAATAAACTTTATTTACGCTAAAGGTGCTCTATTTTCGCTGAAAACGCTAAATCATAGAGATAAGGCTAAGTATTTGTGACACGATATTTTGTTGTGTGTTTATCCGTTTGGAGCGTAATATATCTCGTTGGAAAGATAGATCGGAGCTCAAAAACTATTGTTTCAACTTCATTTACAATGCATTAATTAAAAGTTACAGATTAACGATATATTCACAAATGTTTCTGATTTCACAAAAGTTACAGATTAACGATATATCGTTCAAAGCGTTTAATATCTCGTTGGAAATATCATACCGAGTTCTAAAACTTGTCTTCAGGCGCTGGTTTCAAAATATCAAGGGATGATTGCAGAATTACTAAAATACACTGTATTTACGCTAAAAGTGCTCTATTTTCGCTGAAAACGCTAAATCTTAGAGATAAGGCTAAGTATTTGTGTCACTCATATCTTGTTGTGTGTTTATCCGTTTGGATCGTATTATATCTCTTTGGAAAGATAGATCGGATCTCTAAAGCTATTGTTCCAACTTCATTTACAATGCATTAATTAAAAGTTACAGATTAACAATATATTCACAAATGTTTCTGATTTCACTCCGAACTCGTGTAGAATATGATGCGATCATATCTTGCTCTATTTTGTGCTGTTGAAAGCGTTTAATATCTCGTTGGAAAGATCTTACCGAGTTCTAAAACTTGTCTTCAGGCGCTGGTTTCAAAATATCAAGGGATGATTGCCTAATTACTAACATACACTGTATTTACGCTAAAGGTGCTCTATTTTCGCTGAAAACGCTAAATCCTAGAGATAAGGCTAAGTATTTGTGACACTCATATCTTGCTGTGTGTCTATCCGTTTGGAGCGTATTATATCTCGTTGGAAAGATAGAACGGAGATCTAAAGCTATTGTTCCAACTTCATTTACAATGCATTAATTAAAAGTTACAGATTAACCATATATTCACAAATGTTTCAGATTTCACTCCGAAATCGTGTAGAATTTGATGCGATCATATCTTGATCTATTTTGTGCCGTTGAAAACGTCTAATATCTCGTTGGAAAGATCTTACCGAGTTCTAAAACTTTTCTTCAGGCGCTGGTTTTAAAATATCAAGGGATGATTGCCTAATTACTAAAATACACTGTATTTACGCTAAAAGTGCTTTATTTTCGCTGAAAACGCTAAATCATAGAGATAAGGCTAAGTATTTGTGACACTCATATCTTGCTGTGTGTTTATCCGTTTTGAGCGTATTATATCTGGTTGGAAAGATACACAGGAGCTCTAAAGCTATTGTTCCAACTTCATTTACAATGCATTAATTAAAAGTTACAAATTAACCATATATTCACAAATGTTTCTGATTTCACTCCGAACTCGTGTAGAATTTGATGCGATCATATCTTGCTCTATTTTGTGCCGTTGAAAGCGTTTAATATCTCGTTGGAACGATCTTACCTAGTTCTAAATCTTGTCTTCTCGCGCTGGTTTGAAAATATCAAGGGATGATTGCTTAATTACTAAAATACACTGAATTTACGCTAAAAGTGCTCTATTTTCGCTGAAAACGCTAAATCATAGAGATGATCGCATCAAATTCTACATGAGTTCAGAGTGAAATCTGAAACATTTGTGAATATATGGTTAATCTGTAACTTTTAATTAATGCATTGTAAATGAAGTTGGAACAATAGCTTTCGAGCGCCGATCTATCTTTCCAACGAGATATAATACGCTCCAAATGGATAAACACACAGCAAGATATGAGTGTCACAAATACTTAGCCTTATCTCTAAGATTTAGCGTTTTCAGCGAAAGTAGAGCACTTTTAGCGTAAATACAGTGTATTTTAGTAATTAGGCAATCATCCCTTGATATTTTGAAACCAGCGCCTGAAGACAAGTTTTAGAACTCGGTATGATATTTCCAACGAGATATTAAACGCTTTGAACGGCACAAAATATAGCAAGATATGATCGCATCAACTTCTACACGAGTTCGGAGTAAAATCAGAAACATTTGTGAATATATCGTTAATCTGTAACTTTTAATTAATGCATTGTAAATGAAGTTGGAACAATAGCTTTCGAGCGCCGATCTATCTTTCCAACGAGATATAATAGGCTCCAAATGGATAAACACACAGCAAGATACGAGTGTCAGAAATACTTAGCCTTATCTTTATGATTTACCGTTTTCAGAGAAAATAGAGCACTTTTAGCGTAAATACAGTGTATTTTAGTAATTAGGCAATCATCCGTTGATATTTTGAAACCAGCGCCTGAAGACAAGTTTTAGAACTCGGTAAGATCTTTTGAACGAGATATTAAACGCTTTCAACGGCACAAAATAGAGCATGATATGATCGCATCACATTCTACACGAGTTCGGAGTGAAATCAGAAACATTTGTGAATATATGGTTAATCTATAAATTTTAATTAATGCATTGTAAATGAAGTTGGAACAATAGTTTTAGAGCTCCGATCTATCTTTCCAACGAGATATATTACGCTCCAAACGTATAAACACATAACAAGATATGAGTGTCACAAATACTTAGCCTTATCTCTATGATTTAGCGTTTTCAGCGAAAATAGAGCACTTTTAGCGTAAATAAAGTGTATTTTAGTAATTAGGCAATCATCCCTTGATATTTTGAAACCGGCGACTGAAGACAAGTTGTAGAACTCGGTAAGATCTTTCAAACGAGATATTAAACGCTTTCAGCGGCACAAAATAGAGCAAGATATGATCGCATCAAATTCTACACGAGTTCGGAGTGAAATCTGAAACATTTGTGAATATATGGTTAATCTGTAACCTTTAATTAATGCATGGTTAATGAAGTTGGAACAATAGCTTTAGAACTCCGATCTATCTTTCCAACGAGATATAAAACGCTCCAAACGGATAAACACACAGCAAGATATGAGTGTCACAAATACTTGGCCTTATCTCTACGATTTAGCGTTTTCAGCGAAAATAGAGCACTTTTAGCGTAAATACAGTGTATTTTAGTAAATAGGCAATCCTCCCTTGATATTTTGAAACCAGCGCCTGAAGACAAGTTTTCGAACTCGTTAGGATCTTTCAAACAAGATATTAAACGCTTTCAACGGCACAAAATAGAGCAAGATATGATCGCATCAAATTCTACACGAGTTCGGAGTGAAATCAGAAACATTTGTGAATATATCGTTAATCTGTAACTTTTAATTAATGCATTGTTAATGAAGTTGGAAAAATAGCTTTAGAGCTCCGATCTATCTTTCCAACGAGATATAATACGCTCCAAACGGATAAAGACACAGCAAGATATGAATGTCACAAACACTTAGCCTTATCTCTATGATTTAGCGTTTTCAGCGAAAACAGAGCACTTTCAACGTAAATACAGTGTATGTTAGTAATTAGGCAATCATCCCTTGATATTTTGAAATCAGCGCCGGAAGACAAGTATTATAACTCGGTAAGATCTTTCCAACGAGATATTAAACGCTTTGAACGGCACGAAATACAGAAAGATATGATCGCATCAAATTCTACACGAGTTCGGAGTGAAATCAGAAACATTTGTGAATATATGGTTAATCTGTAACTTTTAATTAATGCATTGTAAATGAAGTTGGAACAATAGCTTTAGAGCTCTAATCTATCCGTCCAACGAGATATAATACGCTCCAAACGGATAAACACACAGCAGGACATGAGTGTCACAAATACTTAGCCTTATCTCTATGATTTAGCGTTTTCAGCTAAAATAGAGCACTTTTAGCGTAAATACAGTGTATTTTAGTAATTAGGCAATAATCCCTTGATTTTTTGAAACCAGCGCCTGAAGACAAGTTTTAGAACTCGGTAAGATCTTTCAAACGAGATATTAAACGCTTTCAACGGCACAACAAAGAGCAAGATATGATCGCATCAAATTCTACACGAGTTCGGAGTGAAATCAGAAACATTTGTGAATATATGGTTAATCTGTAACTTTTAACTAATGCATTGTAAATGAAGTTGGAACAATAGCTTTAGTGCTCCGATCTATCTTTCCAATGAGATATAATACGCTCCAAACGGATAAACACACAGCAAGATATGAGTGTCACAAATACTTTGCCTTATCTCTATGATTTAGCGTTTTCAGCGAAAATAGAGCACTTTTAGCGTAAATGCAGTGTATTTTAGTATTTAGGCAATCATCCCTTGGTATTCTGAAACCAGAGCCAGAAGACAAGTTTTAGAACTCGGTAAGATCTTTCCAACGAGATATTAAACGCTTTCAGCGGCACAAAATAGAGCATGATATGATCGCATTACATTCTACACGAGTTCGGAGTGAAATCAGAAACATTTGGGAATATATGGTTAATCTGTAACTTTTAATTAATGCATTGTAAATGAAGTTGGAAAAATAGATTTAGATCTCCGATCTATCTTTCAAACGAGATATAATACGCTCCAAACGGATAAACACACAGCAAGATATGAGTGTCACAAATACATTGCGTTATCTCTATGATTTAGCGTTTTCAGCGAAAATAGAGCACATTTAGCGTAAATACAGTGTATTTTAGTAATTAGGCAATCATCCCATGATATTCTGAAACCAGAGCCTGAAGACAAGTTTTAGAACTCGGTAAGATCTTTCCAACGAGATATTAAACGCTTTCAATGGCACAAAATAGAGCATGATATGATCGCATCAAATTCTACACGAGTTCGGAGTGAAATCAGAAACATTTGTCAATATATGGTTAATCTGTAACTTTTAATTAATGAATTGTAAATGAAGTTGGAACAATAGCTTTAGAGCTCCGATCTATCTTTCCAACGAGATATAATACGCTCCAAACGGATAAACACACAGCAAGATATGAGTGTCACAAATACTTAGCCTTATCCCTATGATTTAGCGTTTTCAGCGAAAATAGAGCACGTTTAGCGTAAATACTGTGTATTTTAGTAATTAGGCAATCATCCATTGATATTTTGAAACCAGCGCCTGAAGACATGTTTTAGAACTCGATAATATCTTTCCAACGAGATATTAAACGCTTTCAACGGCACAAAATAGAGTAAGATATGATCGCATCAAATTCTACACCAGTTCTGAGTGAAATCAGAAACCTTTGTCAATATATGGTTAATCTGTAACTTTTAATTAATGCATTGTAAATTAGGTTGGAACAATAGCTTTAGAGCTCCGATCTATCTTTCCAACGAGATATAATACGCTCAAAACGAATAAACACACAGCAAGATATGAGTGTCACCAATACATAGCCTTATCTCTATGATTTATTTGTGAATATATGGTTAATCTTTAACTTTTAATTAATGCATTGTAAAAGAAGTTGGAACAATAGCTTTAGAGCTCCGATCTATATTTCCAATGAGATAAAATACGCTCCAAACGGATAAACACACAGCAAGATATGAGTGTCACAAATAATTAGCCTTATCTCCATGATTTAGCGTTTTCAGCGAAAATAGAGCACATTTAGCGTAAATACAGTGTATTTTAGTAATTTAGCAATCATCTCTTGATATTTTGAAACCAGCGCCTGAAGACAAGTTTTAGAACTCGGTAAGATGTTTCCAACGAGATATAAAACGCTTTCAACGGCACAAAATAGAGCAAGATATGATCGCATCAAATTCTACACGAGTTCGGAGTGAAATCAGAAACATTTGTGAATATATGGTTAATCTGTAACTTTAAATTAATGCATTGTAAATGAAGTTGGAACAATAGCTTTAGAGATCCGATCTATCTTTCCAACGAGATATAATACGCTCCAAACGGATAAACACACAGCAAGATATGAGTGTCACAAATACTTAGCCTTATCTCTATGATTTAGCGTTTTCAGCTAAAATAGATCACTTTTAGCGTAAATACAGTGTATTTTAGTAATTAGGCAATCATCCCTTGATATGTTGAAACCAGCGCCTCAAGACAAGTTTTAGAACTCGGTAAGATGTTTCCATCGAGATATTAAACGCTTTCAACGGCACAAAATAGAGCAAGATATGATCGCATCAAATTCTACACGAGTTAGGAGTGAAATCAGAAACATTGGTGAATATATGTTTCATCTGTAACTTTTAATTAATGAATTGTAAATAAAGTTGGAACAATTGCTTTAGAGATCCGATCTATCTTTCCAACGAGATATAATACGCTCCAAACGGATAAACACACAGCAAGATATGAGTGTCACAAATAATTAGCCTTATCTCTATGATTTAGCGTTTTCAGCGAAAATAGAGCATATTTAGCGTAAATACAGTGTATTTTAGTAATTAGGCAATCATCCTTGATATTTTGAAACCAGCGCCTGAAAACAAGTTTTAAAACTCGGTAAGATCTTTCCACTCTGAACTCGTGTAGAATTTGATGCGATCATATCTTGCTCTATTTTGTGCCATTCAAAGCGTTTAATATCTCGTTGGAAATATCATACCGAGTTCTAAAACTTGTCTTCAGGCGTTGGTTTCAAAATATCAATGGATCATTGCCTAATTACTAAAATACACTGTATTTACGCTAAAAGTGCTCTATTTTCACTGAAAACGCTAAATCATGGAGATAAGGCTAAGTATTTGTGACACTCATATCTTGCTGTGTGTTTATCCATTTGGAGCGTATTATATCTCGTTGGAAAGATAGATCGGGGCTCGAAAGCTATTGTTCCAACTTCATTTACAATGCATTATTTAAATGTTACAGATTAACCATATATTCAGAAATGTTTTTGATTTCACTCTGAACTCGTGTAGAATTTGATCCGATCATATCTTGCTCTATTTTGTGCCGTTGAAAGCGTTTAATATCTCGTTGGAAAGATCTTACCGAGTTCTAAAACTTGTCTTCAGGCGCTTGTTTCAAAATATCAAGGGATGATTGCCTAATTACTAAAATACACTTTATTTACGCTAAAGGTGCTCTATTTTCGCTGAAAACGCTAAATCATAGAGATAAGGCTAAGTATTTGTGACACGATATTTTGTTGTGTGTTTATCCGTTTGGAGCGTAATATATCTCGTTGGAAAGATAGATCGGAGCTCAAAAACTATTGTTTCAACTTCATTTACAATGCATTAATTAAAAGTTACAGATTAACGATATATTCACAAATGTTTCTGATTTCACAAAAGTTACAGATTAACGATATATCGTTCAAAGCGTTTAATATCTCGTTGGAAATATCATACCGAGTTCTAAAACTTGTCTTCAGGCGCTGGTTTCCAAATATCAAGGGATGATTGCCTAATTACTAAAATACACTGTATTTACGCTAAAAGTGCTCTATTTTCGCTGAAAACGCTAAATCTTAGAGATAAGGCTAAGTATTTGTGTCACTCATATCTTGTTGTGTGTTTATCCGTTTGGATCGTATTATATCTCTTTGGAAAGATAGATCGGATCTCTAAAGCTATTGTTCCAACTTCATTTACAATGCATTAATTAAAAGTTACAGATTAACAATATATTCACAAATGTTTCTGATTTCACTCCGAACTCGTGTAGAATATGATGCGATCATATCTTGCTCTATTTTGTGCTGTTGAAAGCGTTTAATATCTCGTTGGAAAGATCTTACCGAGTTCTAAAACTTGTCTTCAGGCGCTGGTTTCAAAATATCAAGGGTTGATTGCCTAATTACTAACATACACTGTATTTACGCTAAAAGTGCTCTATTTTCGCTGAAAACGCTAAATCCTAGAGATAAGGCTAAGTATTTGTGACACTCATATCTTGCTGTGTGTCTATCCGTATGGAGCGTATTATATCTCGTTGGAAAGATAGAACGGAGATCTAAAGCTATTGTTCCAACTTCATTTACAATGCATTAATTAAAAGTTACAGATTAACCATATATTCACAAATGTTTCAGATTTCACTCCGAACTCGTGTAGAATTTGATGCGATCATATCTTGATCTATTTTGTGCCGTTGAAAACGTCTAATATCTCGTTGGAAAGATCTTACCGAGTTCTAAAACTTTTCTTCAGGCGCTGGTTTTAAAATATCAAGGGATGATTGCCTAATTACTAAAATACACTGTATTTACGCTAAAAGTGCTTTATTTTCGCTGAAAACGCTAAATCATAGAGATAAGGCTAAGTATTTGTGACACTCATATCTTGCTGTGTGTTTATCCTTTTGGAGCGTATTATATCTCGTTGCAAAGATAGATCGGAGCTCTAAAGCTATTGTTCCAACTTAATTTACAATGCATTAATTTAAAGTTACAGATTAACCATATATTCACAAATGTTTCTGATTTCACTCCAAACTCGTGTAGAATTTGATGCGATCATATCTTGCTCTATTTTGTGCCGTTGAAAGCGTTTAATATCTCGTTGGAAAGATCTTACCGAGTTCTAAAACTTGTATTAAGGCGCTGGTTTCAAAATATCAAAGGATGACTGCCTAAATACTAAACTCCACTGTATTTACGCTAAACGTGCTCTATTTTCGCTGAAAACGCTAAATCATAGAGATAAGGCTAAGTATTTGTGACACTCATATCTTTCTGTGTGTTTATCCGTTTGGAGCGTATTATATCTCGTTGGAAAGATAGATCGGAGCTCTAAAACTATTGTTCCAACTTCATTTACAATGCATTAATTAAAAGTTACAGATTAACAATATATTCACAAATGTTTCTGATTTCACTCCGAACTCGTGTAGAATTTGATGCGATCATATCTTGCTCTATTTTGTGCCGTTGAAAGCGTTTAATATCTCGTTGGAAAGATCTTACCGAGTTCTAAAACTTGTCTTCAGGCGCTAGTTTCAAAATATCAAGGGATGATTGCCAAATTACTAACAGACACTGTATTTACGCTAAAAGTGCTCTATTTTCGCTGAAAACGCTAAATCCTAGAGATAAGGCTAAGTATTTGTGACACTCATATCTTGCTGTGTGTTTATCCGTTTAGAGCGTATTATATCTCGTTGGAAAGATAGATCGGAGATCTAAAGCTATTGTTCCAACTTCATTTACAATGCATTAATTAAAAGTTACAGATTAACCATATATTCACAAATGTTTCAGATTTCACTCCGAACTCGTGTAGAATTTGAGGCGATCACATCTTGCTCTATTTTGTGCCGTTGAAAGCGTTTAAAATCTCGTTGGAAAGATCTTACCGAGTTCTAAAACGTGTCTTCACGCGCGGGTTTCAAAGTATCAAGGGATGATTGCCTAATTACTGAAATACACTGTATTTACGCTAAAAGTGCTCTATTTTCGCTGAAAACGCTAAATCATAGAGATAAGGCTATGTATTTGTGACACTTATATCTTGCTGTGTGTTTATCCATTTGGAGCGTATTATATCTCGTTGTAAAGATAGATCTATGATCTAAAGCTATTGTTCCAACTTCATTTACAATGCATTAATTAAAAGTTACAGATTAACTATATATTCACAAATGTTTCGGATTTCACTCCGAACTCGTGTAGAATGTGATGCGATCATATCATGCTCTATTTTGTGCCGTTGAAAGCGTTTAATATCTCGTTGGAAAGATCTTACCGAGTTCTAAAACTTTTCTTCAGGCTCTGGTTTCAGAATATCATGGAATGATTTCCTAATTACTAAAATACACTGTATTTACGCTAAAAGTGCTCTATTTTCTCTGAAAACGCTAAATCATAGAGATAAGGCTAAGTATTTGTGACACTCATATCCTGCTGTGTGTTTATCCGTTTCGGGCGTATTATATCTCGTTGGAAAGATAGATCGGAGCTCTAAAGCTATTGTTCCAACTTCATTTACAATACATTAATTAAAACTTATAGATTAACCATATATTCACAAATGTTTCTGATTTCACTCCGAACTCGTGTAGAATTTGAGGCGATCACATCTTGCTCTATTTTGTGCCGTTGAAAGCGTTTAATATCTCGTTGGAAAGATCTTACCGAGTTGTAAAACTTGTCTTCAGGAGATGGTTTCAAAATATCAAGGGATGATTTCCTAATTACTAAAATACACTGTATTTACGCTAAAAGTGCTCTATTTTCGCTGAAAACTCTAAATCATAGAGATAAGGCTAAGTATTTGTGACACTCATATCTTGCTGTGTGTTTATCCGTTTGGAGAGTATTATATCTCGTTGGAAAGATAGATCGGATCTCTAAAGCTATTGTTCCAACTTCATTTACAATGCATTAATTAAAAGTTACAGATTAACCATATATTCACAAATGTTTCTGATTTTACTCGGAACTCGTGTAGAATTTATGCGACCATATCTTGCTCTATTTTCCGAGTTCTAAAACTTGTCTTCAGGCGCTGGTTTCAAAATATCAAGGGATGATTGCCAAATTACTAAAATACACTGTATTTACGCTTAAAGTGCTCTATTTTCGCTGAAAACGCTAAATCATAGAGATAAGCCTAAGTATTTGTGACACTCATATCTTGCTGTGTGTTTATCCGTTTGGAGCGTATTATATCTCGTTGGAAAGATATATCGGGGCTCTAAAGCTATTTTCCTACTTCATTTACAATGGATTAAATAAAAGTTACAGATTAACCATATATTCCCAAATGTTTCTGATTTCACTCCGAACTGGTGTAGAATATGATGCGATCATATCTTGCTCTATTTTGTGCCGTTGAAAGCGTTTACTATCTCGTTGGAGAGATGTTACCGAGTTCTAAAACTTGTCTTCAGGCGCTGGTTTCAAAATATCAATGGATTACTGCGTAATTACTAAAATACACTGTATTTACGCTAAACGTGCTCTATTTTCGCTGAAATAGCTGAATCATAGAGATAAGGCTAAGTATTTGTGACACTCATATCTTTGTGTGTGTTTATCCGTTGGGAGCGTATTATATCTCTTTGGAAAGATAGATCGGGGCTCGAAAGGTATTGTTCCAACTTCATTTACAATGCATTAATTAAAAGTTACAGATTAACCATATATTCACAAATGTTTCTGATTTCACTCTGAACTCGTGTAGAATTTGATGCGATCATATCTTGCTCTATTTTGTGCCGTTGAAAGCGTTTAATATCTCGTTGGAAAGATCATAATGAGTTCTAAACCTTGTCTTCAGGCGCTGGTTTCAAAATATCAAGGGATGACTGCATACTTACTAAAATACACTGTATTTAGGCTAAAAATGCTCTATTTTCTCTGAAAACGGTAAATCATAGAGATAAGGCTAAGTATTTCTGACACTCGTATCTTGCTGTGTGTTTATCCATTTGGAGCTTATTATATCTCGTTGGAAAGATACATCGGAGCTCTAAAGCTATTGTTCCAACTTCATTTACAATGCATTAATTAAAAGTTACAGATTAACCATATATTCACAAATGTTTCTGATTTCACTCCGAAGTCGTGTAGAATGTAATGCGATCATATCATGCTCTATTTTGTGCCGTTGAAAGCGTTTAATATCTCGTTGGAAAGATCTTACCGAGGTCTAAAACTTGTCTTCAGGCTCTGGTTTCAGAATATGAAGGGATGATTGCATAATTACTAAAATACGCTGTATTTACGCTAAAAGTGCTATATTTTCTCTGAAAACGGTAAATCATAGAGATAAGGCTAAGTATTTCTGACACTCGTATCTTGCTGTGTGTTTATCCGTTTGGAGCGTATTATATCTCGTTGGAAAGATAGATCGGAGCTCTAAAGCTATTGTTCCAACTTCATTTACAATGCATTAATTAAAAGTTACAGATTAACCATATATTCCTATATGTTTCTGATTTCACTCCGCACTCGTGTAGAATGTGATGCGATCATATCATGCTCTATTTTGTTCCGCTGAAAGCGTTTAATACCTCGTTGGAAAGATCTTACCGAGTTCTAAAACTTGTCTTTAGGCTCTGGTTTCAGAATATCAAGGGATGATTGCCTAATTACTAAAATACTCTGTATTTACGCTAAAAGTGCTCTATTTTCGCTGAAAACGCTGAATCATAGAGATAAGGCTAAGTATTTGTGACACTCATATCTTGCTGTGTGTTTATCCGTTTGGAGCGTATTATATCTCGTTGGAAAGATAGATCGGAGCTCTAAAGCTATTGTTCCAACTTCATTTACAATGCATTAATTAAAAGATACAGATTAACCATATATTCACAAATGTTTCTGATTTCATTCCGAACTCGTGTAGAATTTGATGCGATCACATCTTGCTCTATTTTGTGCCGTTGAAAGCGTTTAATATCTCGTTGGAATGATCTTACCGAGTTCTAAATCTTGTCTTCAGGCGCGGGTTTCAATGTATCAAGGGATGATTGCCTAATTACTTAAATACACTGTATTTACGCTAAACGTGCTCTATTTTCGCTGAAAACGCTAAATCATAGACATAAGGCTATGTATTTGCGACACTCATATCTTGCTGTGTGTTTATCCGTTTGGATCGTATTATATCTCGTTGGAAAGATAGAATAGAGCTCTAAAGCTACTGTTCCAACTTCATTTATAATGCATTAATTAAAAGTTACATATTAACTATATATTCACAAATGTTTCTGATTTCACTCCGAACTCGTGTAGAATTTGATGCGATCATATCTTGCTCTATTTTGTGCCGTTGAAAGCGTTTAATATCTCGATGGAAAGATCTTACCGAGTTCTAAAACTTGGCTTCAGGCGCTGGCTTCAAAATATCAAGGGATGATTGCCTAATTACTAAATTACACTGTATTTACGCTAAAAGTGCTCTATATTCAGGCGCTGGTTTCAAAATATCAAGGGATGATTGCCTAATTACTAAAATACACTGTATTTACGCTAAAAGTGCTCTATTTTCGCTGAAAACGCCAAATCATAGAGATAAGGCTAAGTATTTGTGACACTCATATCTTGCTGTGTGTTTATCCGTTTGGAGCGTATTATATCTCACTGGAAAGATAGATTGGAGCTCTAAATTTTTTGTTTCAACTTCATTTACAATGAATTAATTAAAAGTTACAGATTAACCATATATTCACAAATGTTTCTGATTTCACTCCGAACTCGTGTAGAGTTTGATGCGATCATATCTTGCTCTAATTTGTGCCGTTGAAGGCGTTTAATATCTCGTTGGAAATATCTTACCGAGTTCTAAAACTTGTCTTCAGGCGCTGGTTTCAAAATATCAAGGGATTATTGCCCAATTACTAAAATACACTGTATTTACGCTAAAAGTGCTCTATTTTAGCTGAAAACGCTAAATCATAGAGATAAGGCTAAGTATTTGTGACACTCATATCCTGCTGTGTGTTTATCCGTTTGGAGCGTATTATATCTCGTTGGAAAGATAGATCGGAGCTCTAAAGCTATTGTTCCAACTTAATTTACAATGCATTAATTAAAAGTTACAGATTAACCATATATTCACAAATGTTTCTGATTTCACTCCGAACTCGTGTAGAATTTGATGCGATCATATCTTGCTCTATTTTGTGCCGTTGAAAGCGTTTAATATCTCGTTGGAACGATCTTACCGAGTTCTAAAACTTGTCTTTTGGCGCTGTTTTCAAAATATCAAGGGATGATTGCCTAATTACTAAAATACACTGTATTTACGCTAAGAGTGCTCTTTTTTCGCTGAAAACGCTAAATCATAGAGATAAGGCTAAGTATTTGTGACACTCATATCCTGCTGTGTGTTAATCCGTTTTGGGCGTTTTATATCTCGTTGGAAAGATAGATCGGAGCTGTAAAGCTATTGTTCCAACTTCATTTACAATGAATTAATTAAAAGTTACAGATTAACCATATATTCACAAATGTTTCTGATTTCACTCCGAACTCGTGTAGAATTTGATGCGATCATATCTTGCTCTATTTTGTGCCGCTGAAAGTGTTTAATATCTCGTTGGAAAGATATTACCGAGTTCTAGAACTTGTCTTCAGGCGCTGGTTTCAAAATATCAAGGGATGATTGCCTAATTACTAAAATGCACTGTATTTACGCTAAAAGTGCTCTATTTTCGCTGAAAACGCTGAATCATAGAGATAAGGCTAAGTATTTGTGTCACTCATATCTTGCTGTGTGTTTATCCGTTTGGATCGTATTATATCTCGTTGGAAAGATAGATCGGAGCTCTAAAGCTATTGTTCCAACTTCATTTACAATGCATTAATTAAAAGTTACAGATTAACCATATATTCACAAATGTTTCTGATTTCACTCCGAACTCGTGTAGAATTTGAGGCGATCACATCTTGCTCTATTTTTTGCCGTTGAAAGCGTTTAATATCTCGTTGGAAAGTTCTTACTGAGTTCTAAAACATGTCTTCAGGCGCTGGTTTCAACATATCAAGGGACGATTGCCTAATTACTAAAATACACTGTATTTACGCTAAAAGTGCTCTATTTTTGCTGAAAACGCTAAATCATAAAGATAAGGCTAAGTATTTATGACACTCATATCTTGCTTTGTGTTTATCCGTTTCGAGCGTATTATATCTCGTTGGAAAGATAGATCGGAGCTTTAAAGCTATTGTTCCAACTTCATTTACAATGCATTAATTAAAAGTTACAGATTAACCATATATTCAAAAATGTTTCTGATTTCACTCCGAACTCGTGTAAAATTAAATGTGATCATAAATTGGTCTATTTTGTGCTGTTGAAAGCGTTTAATATCTCGTTGAAAGATCTTACCGAGTTCTAAAACTTGTCTTCAGGCTGTGGTTTCAGAATATCAAGGGATGATTGCCTAATTACTAAAATGCACTGTATTTACGCTAAAAGTGCTCTATTTTCGCTGAAAACGCTAAATCATAGAGATAAGGCTAAGTATTTGTGACACTCATATCTTGCTGTGTGTTTATCCGTTTGGAGCGTATTATATCTCACTGGAAAGATAGATCGGAGCTCTAAATCTATTGTTCCAACTTCATTTACAATGCATTAATTAAAAGTTACAGATTAACCATATATTCACAAATGTTTCTGATTTCACTCCGAACTCGTGTAGAGTTTGATGCGATCATATCTTGCTCTAATTTGTGCCGTTGAAGGCGTTTAATATCTCGTTGGAAATATCTTACCGAGTTCTAAAACTTGTCTTCAGGCGCTGGTTTCAAAATATCAAGGGATTATTGCCCAATTACTAAAATACACTGTATTTACGCTAAAAGTGCTCTATTTTAGCTGAAAACGCTAAATCATAGAGATAATGCTAAGTATTTGTGACACTCATATCCTGCTGTGTGTTTATCCGTTTGGAGCGTATTATATCTCGTTGGAAAGATAGATCGGAGCTCTAAAGCTATTGTTCCAACTTAATTTACAATGCATTAATTAAAAGTTACAGATTAACCATATATTCACAAATGTTTCTGATTTCACTCCGAACTCGTGTAGAATTTGATGCGATCATATCTTGCTCTATTTTGTGCCGTTGAAAGCGTTTAATATCTCGTTGGAACGATCTTACCGAGTTCTATTTTTTTTGGATAAACTGTAAATATATATATATCCAAAGTGTATATGTACATGTGGTTCGTGGCAAAACATCAACAAAACGGGGTCATCCCAAGCAAGGATACCCAATCACCACCAAAAATGCATCTATCTAGCTACTCTTGTACGCTAGCCATCACAAAAGATTGGTGACAAACCGCATAAAATCAGAATGTTATCCTATTAATTGGATACATAGCATACAAAACTTTATACACCATAAACTTTATCTGCTTGACCATGTCTCCCACTACGGGCATCGTCTTCTCAAAACATATTGTGTTTCTAATTCGCCAAATCCAATAGATGGTATAGCAAAACGCAATTCTCACGCCTTTGGCTTTAGCATGTGCTCCATTATGCTCTTTCTTGATCCATTTTATTGCACTTAGTAATGTAGACATCTGCCTTGAAAGTCCAAGCCAGCTTCTAATCAGATCCCACACCTGTCCTGTAAATGGGCATTCAAAATATAGGTGTGACACCGTCTCCGGGCCACCCTTACAAAAAGGACAAACATTATTTATATCCAAAAACCCCAACCTATCATACGTGGCTAATCTTCCCTGAAAGGCTAGCCAAGTAATGAATGAGAATTTGGGGGGAATATAGCTCTTCCAAATCAAAGACATCCAAGGGTGGATGCTTCCTTTGGTTCTTAATAAATCATAAACTTTAGAAGATGAAAGTTTCCCATTTTGGCAAAATTTACCAAGGCCTTCCACGGCCAAGTCAAGAGAAGGGAACTTTGATACAATCAAGTCCCGGGCATTTCCAATGGCCTTCATAAGTCTAGAATCCTTTTGGTGTGGAATAAAAGTCCACACCCCTCTACCATGGAGGTAAACCCCATGTATCCATTTCACCCACAAAGATTCTTGTTGTGAATGAATGTTCCATAGAGTACGTGATAATAAAGCATTGTTCCACACCTTAGTATCCCTTAAACCCAACCCCCCCTCATTTTTGGGTAAACATACATCACTCCATGCCACTTTTGCCTGTTTACCCCCCCAAAGGAAAAGCCTACAGAGCGAGGTAATTCTATCAAGAATGGTCCTTGGCATAGGGAAGATTCCAAGCCAAAAGGCTTGAACCCCTTGCATAACCGAAGCAATCAACTCAACTTTCCCCGCATAAGAAATAGTTTTTGGGTTCCAAGCATTTAAATAATCTGTCACCTTGTCAATCAAAGGAGAGAACTGAGCAACAGATATATTTAAGGGAGCAAGTGGAATGCCCAAATATATTACCGGAAAGGATCCTTGTTGAAAACCCACTCTTTCTAGAATATATGGAATTCTACTCTCCATATTACCCCCAAGAAAAATATTTGTTTTTTCAAGATTAACCATGAATCCAGAAACCTTTCCAAACTCAGTCAACGCATCTACTAATATCTTGATTGACTCGAAATTTCCTTTAGAAAACAACATTAATTCATCTGCATAAGCCAAATGAGTTATTTTAAGCTTGGAGCATAAAGGGTGATAACGGAAGCTAGGGTTTGAGGCCCTAATTTCTACCAACCTTGAGAAGTACTCCAAGCAAATAACAAACAACAAAGGTGACATAGGATCTCCTTGCCTTAACCCCCTCTTACCCTCAAACCAGCCATGGAGAGATCCATTTATGGAGATAGAGAAAGAAGAAGTTGTCACACATTCCATTATCCATCTCACGAATAGTCTAGGAATCCCAATATCCAATAAAACTTTTTCAAGAAAATCCCATGATACCGTATCATATGCCTTCCTAAGATCAATTTTAATCATACATCTAGGAGAGGGCCTTTTTCTAGTGTATCCCCTCACTAACTCTTGTGCCAAGAAGATGTTGTCAGACATCAATCTCCCATCCACAAAAGCTCCCTGTGAAAGGTTAATAACCCCAGAAAGGCAAGGTCCTAATCTTGATGATAAGATTTTAGTAATGATCTTATAAGTCACATTTGTACATGATATCGGCCTAAAATCAGATACCGTGGGGGAATGGTTTGTTTTAGGGATGAGAGAAACCACCGTGTGGTTCACTTGCCTAAGCAAAGTCCCTGAAACAAAGAATTCCTTCACAGCATTACAAACATCAATACCCACCAGATCCCAATTGTTTTTGAAAAATGCTGATGAAAAGCCATCCGGTCCGGGGGCTTTGTCATCACCAATATCAAAAACAGCCTCTTTAATTTCCTTATCAGTCACAGGGCTAATAAGGTCATTACAGAGTGCCCGGTCAATCATTCTACCAGATTTGATCACATCCGAGTTATAATCATGAATAGGTATGCTAGTACCAAAAAGACCTTTGAAAAAGGAGACAAATTCATTAGCTACCTGATCCATAGATTTGGTAAAAGTTCCATCTTCTAATCTCAAAGAAGCAATAGAGTTTAGTGCATATTTCTTCTTCATAATAGAATGAAAATACTTAGTACACTTATCAGATTTCAAAATGTGATTGACCTTAGCCTTTTGATTCACATAGGCTTCCTCGGCCTCTTTCAAAAATAGTGCATTCTTTTTTGCTTTCATCAATTCCTCCTTTAGGGATTCATCCGAAGGAGACGAGAGAGCTAATTGATAGATTCTCTTGTACTCTTTCTTGGACACCTTTGCCCTAGCCGTGATGTGGCTAAATTCATCCTTATTGAGTTGTTTAAGGGGTTGTTTGAGAAGTTTCAGTTTTCGTGCAAGCCTAAACTGATACGTACCAACAACATCCCTATTCCAAACACTCTCCAAGATGCTATGAAACCTTTCATGTTTAAGCCACGTGTTAAAAAATTTGAAGGGTTTTGACCCTTTACAAGTCACGGCTCCTATGGTAACCAAAGATGCCACATGATCAAATTCACATTCCATTTCAAGGAAATGAGCTTTACATGTTACACTATGTTGGCACCAAAAGGAATTGATAAGCACTCTATCCAATTTAGCCCAAGTGGCACCCCTATTCCAAGTAAAAATTTCACCCGTAGAAGGGGCATCACTAAGGTTAGATTGGATTTTCATATCATTTAGGTGCTGCATTACGTAGGCCGAAGGAGGGGCAGAACCTTTCCTTTCATTAGGAGAGCCTACGCAATTAAAATCACCTAAAACAGTCCACGGTGCAAGAATATTTTGACTCAACTCGGTAATATGCTCCCATAACTCCCTTCTTTGGACAATTGTATACAATGCATAAACAAAGGTCACATAAAAAGGCATTTGTGTAACCTTACAAGTAAACCTAGCATGAATATGTTGTTTATCCACTTGTAAGATTACACCATCAACAAAATTGGGGTCCCAAATGATTGCCATCCTACCCCCATTCATCTTATCAAAGTTTGTTATATACTTCCAAGAGTTAAATCTAAAATTCACAAAACTATCAAAATTATTAGAAGACATTTTAGTTTCAAGAAGGCAAAATATTCGTACCTTATTTGTCCTTGCAAAAGAAGAAATTATTTTTTGTTTTGAGGATTGGTTAAGCCCCCTAACATTCCATGAAGCTAAAAACATAATCAATTATGGGCCGAGACTCCTCTCCTCTTGTGGGACCTCACCTTGTCCCTCTCACTTTGCCTCCATTCTCGGATCTCCTCACACCCTTTGTACCTATCAAGAAACAATTGATAAACATTTGAAATAAAGTAGGGAGAGAAAACATACTCATCATCTATGCAAGAAACCCCGGGGAGAGACTTCAAGCAAGCGGTGGTGAAAATGAGCCCCTTCCTCGTGATATTCCATTCAATGTCTAGGTAGTTGTCAAGCCTTGTTATGTTTTCCTTCACAAGCTCATCATGCATCAAATGGATGTTAGCCTTTCCATCCTCTTCAAACTCAATCTTTGTGATCACATCATCCATGTAAGCTTCTCTAATATCTTGGACCACTCGGCTTTCTTTTCCTTTGAATTTCCTCATATCTTTGACCTTGTTACCGTTGCCCACTAGATGCCCATCTTCATAGTATCTATTAAGGTAGTGTTGGTAAACAAAGCCCACTCGGCTTTCTCTAATATCTTACCGAGTTCTAAAACTTGTCTTTTGGCGCTGTTTTCAAAATATCAAGGGATGATTGCCTAATTACTAAAATACACTGTATTTACGCTAAGAGTGCTCTATTTTCGCTGAAAACGCTAAATCATAGAGATAAGGCTAAGTATTTGTGACACTCATATCCTGCTGTGTGTTTATCCGTTTTGGGCGTTTTATATCTCGTTGGAAAGATAGATCGGAGCTGTAAAGCTATTGTTCCAACTTCATTTACAATGAATTAATTAAAAGTTACAGATTAACCATATATTCACAAATGTTTCTGATTTCACTCCGAACTCGTGTAGAATTTGATGCGATCATATCTTGCTCTATTTTGTGTCGCTGAAAGTGTTTAATATCTCGTTGGAAAGATATTACCGAGTTCTAGAACTTGTCTTCAGGCGCTGGTTTCAAAATATCAAGGGATGATTTCCTAATTACTAAAATGCACTGTATTTACGCTAAAAGTGCTCTATTTTCGCTGAAAACGCTGAATCATAGAGATAAGGCTAAGTATTTGTGTCACTCATATCTTGCTGTGTGTTTATCCGTTTGGATCGTATTATATCTCGTTGGAAAGATAGATCGGAGCTCTAAAGCTATTGTTCCAACTTCATTTACAATGCATTAATTAAAAGTTACAGATTAACCATATATTCACAAATGTTTCTGATTTCACTCCGAACTCGTGTAGAATTTGAGGCGATCACATCTTGCTCTATTTTTTGCCGTTGAAAGCGCTTAATATCTCGTTGGAAAGTTCTTACCGAGTTCTAAAACATGTCTTCAGGCGCTGGTTTCAACATATCAAGGGACGATTGCCTAATTACTAAAATCCACTGTATTTACGCTAAAAGTGCTCTATTTTTGCTGAAAACGCTAAATCATAAAGATAAGGCTAAGTATTTATGACACTCATATCTTGCTGTGTGTTTATCCGTTTCGAGCGTATTATATCTCGTTGGAAAGATAGATCGGAGCTTTAAAGCTATTGTTCCAACTTCATTTACAATGCATTAATTAAAAGTTACAGATTAACCATATATTCAAAAATGTTTCTGATTTCACTCCGAACTCGTGTAAAATTAAATGTGATCATAAATTGGTCTATTTTGTGCTGTTGAAAGCCTTTAATATCTCGTTGAAAGATCTTACCGAGTTCTAAAACTTGTCTTCAGGCTCTGGTTTCAGAATATCAAGGGATGATTGCCTAATTACTAAAATGCACTGTATTTACGCTAAAAGTGCTCTATTTTCGCTGAAAACGCTAAATCATAGAGATAAGGCTAAGTATTTGTGAGACTCATATCTTGCTGTGGGTTTATCCGTTTGGAGCGTATTATATCTCTTTGGAAAGATAGATCGGAGATCTAAAGATATTTTTCCAACTTCATTTACAATGCATTAATTAAAAGTTACGGATTAACCATATATTCACAAATGTTTCTGATTTCACACCGAACTCGTGTAGAATTTGATGTGATCATATCTTTCTCTATTTTGTGCCGTTGAAAGCGTTTAATATCTCGTTGGAAAGATCTTTACGAGGTCTAAAATTTGCTTCAGGCTCCAATTTCTAAATATCAAGGGATGATTGCCTAATTACTAAAATACACTGTATTTACGCTAAAAGTGCTCTATTTTCGCTGAAAACGCTGAATCATAGAGATAAGGCTATGTATTTGTGACACTCATATCTAGCTGTGTGTTTGTCCGTTTGGAGCGTATTATATCTCGTTGGAAAGATAGATCGGAGCTCTAAAGCTATTGTTCCAACTTCATTTACAATTAATTAATTAAATGTTACAGATTAACCATATATTCACAAATGTTTCTGATTTCACTCCGAACTCGTGTAGAATTTGATGCGATCATATCTTGCTCTATTTTGTGCCGTTGAAAGCATTTAATATCTCGTTGGAAAGATCTTACCGAGTTCTAAAACTTGTCATCAGGAGCTGATTTCAAAATATCAAGGGATGATTGCCTAATTACTAAAATACACTGTATTTACGCTAAAAGTGCTCTATTTTTTATGAAAACGATAAATCATAGAGATAAGGCAAAGTATTTGTGACACTCATATCTTGCTGTGTGTTTATCCGTTTTGGGCGTATGATATCTAGTTGGAAAGATAGATCGGAGCTCTAAAGCTATTGTTCCAACTTCATTTACAATATATTATTTAAAATTTACAGATTAACCATATATTCACAAATGTTTCTGATTTCACTCCGAACTCGTGTAAAATTAAATGCGATCATATATTGCTCTATTTTGTGCTGTTGAAAGCGTTTAATATCTCGTTGGAAAGATCTTACCGAGTTCTAATGGTAATATCTCGTTTAATCCTAGAGAGAAGGCTAACTATTTGTGACACTCATATCTTGCTGTGTGTTTATCCATTTGGAGCGTATTATATCTCGTTGGAAAGATAGATTGGATCTCTAAAGCTATTGTTCCAACTCCATTTACAATGCATTAATTAAAAGTTACAGATTGACCATATATTCACAAATGTTTCTGATTTCACTCCAAACTCGTGTAGAATTTGATGCGATCATATCTTGCTCTATTTTGTGCCGTTGAAAGCGTTTAATATCTCGATGGAAAGATCTTACCGAGTTCTAAAACGTGTCTTCAGGCGCTGGTTTCAAAATATCAAGGGATGATTGCCAAATTACTAAAATACACTGTATTTACGCTAAACGTGCTCTATTTTCGCTAAAAACGCTAAATCATAGAGATAAGGCTAAGTATTTGTGACACTCATATCTTGCTCTGTGTTTATCCGTTTGGATCGTATTATATCTTGTTGGAAAGATTGATCGGAGCTCTAAAGCTATTGTTCCAAACTCATTTACAATTCATTAATTAAAAGTTACAGATTAACCATATGTTCACAAATGTTTCTGATTTCACTCCGAACTCTTGTAGAATTTGATGCGATCATATCTTGCTCTATTTTGTGTCGTTGAAAGCGTTTAATATCTCGTTTAAAAGAACTTACCGAGTTCTCAAACTTGTCTTCAGGCTCTGTTTTCAAAATATCAAGAGATGATTGCCTAATTACTAAAATACACTGTATTTACGCTAAAAGTGCTCTATTTTCGCTGAAAACGCTAAATCATAGAGACAAGGCTAAGTATTTGTGACACTCATATCCTGCTGTGTGTTTATCCGTTTTGGGCGTATTATATCTCGTTGGAAAGATTGATCGGAGCTCTAAATCTATTGTTCCAACTTCATTTACAATGCATTAATTAAAAGTTACAGATTAACCATATATTCACAAATGTTTCTGATTTCACTGCGAACTCGTGTAAAATTAAATGCGATCATATATTGCTCTATTTTGTGCTGTTGAAAGCGTTTAATATCTCGTTGGAAAGATCTTACCGAGTTCTAATGGTAATATCTCGTTTAATCCTAGAGATAAGGCTAACTATTTGTGACACTCATATCTTGCTGTGTGTTTATCCATTTGGAGCGTATTATATCTCGTTGGAAAGATAGATTGGATCTCTAAAGCTATTGTTCCAACTCCATTTACAATGCATTAATTAAAAGTTACAGATTGACCATATATTCACAAATGTTTCTGATTTCACTCCAAACTCGTGTAGAATTTGATGCGATCATATCTTGCTCTATTTTGTGCCGTTGAAAGCGTTTAATATCTCGATGGAAAGATCTTACCGAGTTCTAAAACGTGTCTTCAGGCGCTGGTTTCAAAATATCAAGGGATGATTGCCAAATTACTAAAATACACTGTATTTACGCTAAACGTGCTCTATTTTCGCTAAAAACGCTAAATCATAGAGATAAGGCTAAGTATTTGTGACACTCATATCTTGCTCTGTGTTTATCCGTTTGGATCGTATTATATCTTGTTGGAAAGATTGATCGGAGCTCTAAAGCTATTGTTCCAAACTCATTTACAATTCATTAATTAAAAGTTACAGATTAACCATATGTTCACAAATGTTTCTGATTTCACTCCGAACTCTTGTAGAATTTGATGCGATCATATCTTGCTCTATTTTGTGCCGTTGAAAGCGTTTAATATCTCGTTTAAAAGAACTTACCGAGTTCTCAAACTTGTCTTCAGGCTCTGTTTTCAAAATATCAAGGGATGATTGCCTAATTACTAAAATACACTGTATTTACGCTAAAAGTGCTCTATTTTCGCTGAAAACGCTAAATCATAGAGACAAGGCTAAGTATTTGTGACACTCATATCCTGCTGTGTGTTTATCCGTTTTGGGCGTATTATATCTCGTTGGAAAGATTGATCGGAGCTCTAAATCTATTGTTCCAACTTCATTTACAATGCATTAATTAAAAGTTACAGATTAACCATATATTCACAAATGTTTCTGATTTCACTGCGAACTCGTGTAAAATTAAATGCGATCATATATTGCTCTATTTTGTGCTGTTGAAAGCGTTTAATATCTCGTTGGAAAGATCTTACCGAGTTCTAATGGTAATATCTCGTTTAATCCTAGAGATAAGGCTAACTATTTGTGACACTCATATCTTGCTGTGTGTTTATCCATTTGGAGCGTATTATATCTCGTTGGAAAGATAGATTGGATCTCTAAAGCTATTGTTCCAACTCCATTTACAATGCATTAATTAAAAGTTACAGATTGACCATATATTCACAAATGTTTCTGATTTCACTCCAAACTCGTGTAGAATTTGAGGCGATCATATCTTGCTCTATTTTGTGCCGTTGAAAGCGTTTAATATCTCGATGGAAAGATCTTACCGAGTTCTAAAACGTGTCTTCAGGCGCTGGTTTCAAAATATCAAGGGATGATTGCCAAATTACTAAAATACACTGTATTTACGCTAAACGTGCTCTATTTTCGCTAAAAACGCTAAATCATAGAGATAAGGCTAAGTATTTGTGACACTCATATCTTGCTCTGTGTTTATCCGTTTGGATCGTATTATATCTTGTTGGAAAGATTGATCGGAGCTCTAAAGCTATTGTTCCAAACTCATTTACAATTCATTAATTAAAAGTTACAGATTAACCATATGTTCACAAATGTTTCTGATTTCACTCCGAACTCGTGTAGAATTTGATGCGATCATATCTTGCTCTATTTTGTGCCGTTGAAAGCGTTTAATATCTCGTTTAAAAGAACTTACCGAGTTCTCAAACTTGTCTTCAGGCTCTGTTTTCAAAATATCAAGGGATGATTGCCTAATTACTAAAATACACTGTATTTACGCTAAAAGTGCTCTATTTTCGCTGAAAACGCTAAATCATAGAGACAAGGCTAAGTATTTGTGACACTCATATCCTGCTGTGTGTTTATCCGTTTTGGGCGTATTATATCTCGTTGGAAAGATTGATCGGAGCTCTAAATCTATTGTTCCAACTTCATTTACAATGCATTAATTAAAAGTTACAGATTAACCATATATTCACAAATGTTTCTGATTTCACTCCGAACTCGTGTAAAATTAAATGCGATCATATATTGCTCTATTTTGTGCTGTTGAAAGCGTTTAATATCTCTTTGGAAAGATCTTACCGAGTTCTAAAACTTGTCTTCAGGCGCTGGTTTCAAAATATCAAGGGATGATTGCCTATTTACTAACATACACTGTATTTACGCTAAAAGTGCTCTATTTTCTCTGAAAACGCTAAATCATAGAGATAAGGCTAAGTATTTGTCACACTCATATCTTGCTGTGTGTCTATGCGTTTGGAGCGTATTATATCTCGTTGGAAAGATAGATCGGAGATCTAAAGCTATTGTTCCAACTTCATTTACAATGCATTAATTAAAAGTTACAGATTAACCATATATTCACAAATGTTTCAGATTTCACTCCGAACTCGTGTAGAATTTGATGCGATCATATCTTTCTTTATTTTGTGCCGTTGAAAGCGATTAATATCTCGTTTGAAAGATCTTACCGAGTTCTAAAACTTGTCTTCAGGCGCTGGTTTCAAAATATCAAGGGATGATTGCCTAATTACTAAAATACACTGTATTTACGCTAAGAGTGCTATATTTTCTCTGAAAACGCTAAATCATAGAGATAAGGCTAAGTATTTGTGACACTCATATCTTGCTGTGTGTTTATCCGTTTGGAGCGTATTATTTATCGTTGGATGGATAGATCGGAGCTCTAAATTTATTGTTCCAACTTCATTTACAATGCATTAATTAAAAGTTACATATTAACCATATATTCACAAATGTTTTTGATTTCACTGCGAACTCGTGTAGAATTTGTGCGATCATATCTTGCTCTATTTTGTGTCGTTGAAAGCGTTTAATATCTCGTTTGAAAGATCTTACCAATTTCTAAAACTTGTCTTCAGGCGCTGGTTTAAAAATATCAAGGGATTTTTTTTTAAAGAAAACTTTTATTGAAGAAAAGTGAGGATTACAAGGGTAAAAAAGAGCCCGCTTGAAGATTACAATAAAAAAATAGGGGAAATGTAATTCAGAGGAGAACAACCCATATCTAATGTTGAGCTCATGACCGGACCAATACCTGTTGCAAGTTGGAGGCCCGTCTGACAGAAACATAGTGCGGCCAAAGAATGTTGGTCGTTTTAGTAGGGTTACGAACCAACAGAGATAGAGGTTTCAAGTATCATCTTTACACAAACTTCTGAGTCTGTTTGCGTTTCAAAATATTTGTAACCCTTTTCTGCCATTATTTGTATTGAGGTTTCAAGGGAGATGATTTCTGCATGTAGGGAGTTCAAAGCCGTGAGTCTGAAAGTAGTTGCCAGAATCAAGTTTCCACTGCTATCACGAAGTATTGCTCCACTTCCTGCTTTGTTCCCAGTAAACGACGCGTCAGTGTTGAGGGTAAGTCTTCCAGTGTCTTCTGTTAGCCATGTGATTTTGTGTTTGTGAGGTCTGTTTTGGTGTTTGATGTATGGGACCAAACCATCTGAGTGAAGTTCTGGATCGAATTCAAAGCCTTTGTTGTTTGAATTGCTGAAAACCCAGTCTCTAGTATTTGTGACACTCATATCCTGCTGTGTGTTTATCCGTTTGGAGCGTATTATATCTCGTTGGAAAGATAGATCAGAGCTCTAAAGCTATTGTTCCAACTTCATTTACAATGCATTAATAAAAAGTTACATATTAACCGTATATTCAAAAATGTTTCTGATTTCACTCCGAACTTGTGTAGAATTTGATGCGATCATATCTTGCTCTATTTTGTGCCGTTGAAAGCGTTTAATATCTCGTTGGAAAGATCTTACCGAGTTCTAAAACTTGTCTTCAGGCGCTGGTTTCAAAATATCAAGGGATGATTGTCTAATTACTAAAATACACTGTATTTACTCTAAAAGTGCTCTATTTTCGCTGAAAACGCTAAATCATAGAGATAAGGCTAAGTATTTGTGACACTCATATCTTGCTGCGTGCTTATCCGTTTGGAGCGTATTATATCTCGTTGGAAAGATAGATCTGAGCTCTAAAGCTATCGTTCCAACTTCATTAACAATGCATTAATTAAAAGTTACATATTAACCATATATTCACAAATGTTTCTGATTTCACTCCGAACTCGTGTAGAATTTGATGCGATCATATCTTGCTCTCTGTTGTGCCGTTGAAAGCGTTTAATATCTCGTTTGAAAGATCTTACCGAGTTCGAAAACTTGTCTTCAGGCGCTGATTCAAAAAAATCAAGGGATTATTGCCTAATTACTAAAATAATCTGTATTTTCGCTAAAAGTGCTCTATTTTAGCTGAAAACGCTAAATCATAGAGATAAGGCTAAGTATTTGTGACACTCATATCCTGCTGTGTGTTAATCCGTTTGGGGCTTATTATATCTCGTTGGAAAGATAGATCGGAGCTCTAAAGCTATTGTTCCAACTTCATTTACAATGCATTAATTCAAAGTTACAGATTAACCATATATAAACAAATGTTTTTGATTTCACTCTGAACTCGTGTAAAATATGATGCGATCATATCTTGCTTTATTTTGTGCCATTGAAAGCATTTAATATCTCGTTGGAAAGATCTTACCCAGTTCTAAAACTTGTCTTCAGGCGCTGGTTTCAAAATAGAAAGGGATGATTGCCTAATTACTAAACTACACTGTATTTACGCTAAAAGTGCTCTATTTTCGCTGAAAACGCTAAATCATAGAGATAAGGCTAAGTATTTGTGACACTCATATCTTGCTTTGTGTTTATCCGTTTAGAGCGTATTATATCTCGTTGGAAAGATAGATCGGAGCTCTAAAACTATTGTTCCAACTTCATTTACAATGCATTAGTTAAAATTTACATATTAACCATGTATTCACAAATGTTTCTGATTTCACTCCGAACTCGTGTAGAATTTGATGCGATCATATCTTGCTCTATTTTGTGCCGTTGAAAGCGTTTAACATCTCGTTGGAAACATCATACCGAGTTCTAAAACTTGTCTTCAGGCGCTGGTTTCAAACTATCAGGGGATAATTATTTATGACACTCATATCCTGCTGTGAGTTTATCCGTTTGGGGTGTATTATATCTCGTTGGAGAGATATATCGGAGCTCTAAAGCTATTGTTCCAACTTCATTTACAATTCATTAATTAAAAGTTACAGATTAACCATATATAAACAAATGTTTCTGATTTCACTCCGAACTCGTGTAGAATTTGATGCGATCATATCTTGCTTTATTTTTGTCATTGAAAGCGTTTAATATCTCGTTGGAAAGATCTTACCAAGTTCTAAAACTTGTCTTCAGGCGGCGGTTTCAAAATAGCAACGGATGATTGCCTAATTACTAAAATACACTGTATTTACGCTAAAAGTGCTCTATTTTTGCTGAAAACGCTAAATCATAGAGATAAGGCTAAGTATTTGTGACACTCATATCTTGCTCTGTGTTTATCCGTTTGGAGCGTATTTTATCTCGTTGGAAAGATAGATCGGAGATCTAAATCTATTGTTCCAACTTCATTTACATTGAATTAATTAAAAGTTACAGATTAACCATATATTCCCAAATGTTTCTGATTTCACTCCGAACTCGTGTAGAATGTGATTCGATCATATCATGCTCTATTTTGTGTCGTTCAAAGCATTTAATATCTCGTTTGAAAGATATTACCGAGTTCTAAAACTTTTATTCAGGCTCTGGTTTCATAATATCAATGGATGATTGCCTAATTACTAAAATACACTGTATTTACGCTAAAAGTGCTCTATTTTCGGTGAAAACGCTAAATCAAAGAGTTAAGGCTAAGTATTTTTGACACTCATATCTTGCTGTGGGTTTATCCGTTTGGAGCGTATTATATCTCGTTGGAAATATAGATCGGAGCTCTAAAACTATTGTTCCAACTTCATTTACAATGCATTAGTTAAAAGTTACATATTAACCATATATTCACAAATGTTTCTGATTTCACTCCGAACTCGTGTATAATTTGATGCGATCATATCTTGCTCTTTGTTGTGCCGTTGAAAGCGTTTAATATCTCGTTTGAAAGATCTTACCGAGTTCGAAAACTTGTCTTCAGGCGCTGGTTTCAAAAAATCAAGGGATAATTGCTTAATTATTATTATTATTATTATTATTATTATTATTATTATTATTATTATTATTATTATTATTATTAAAATACACTGTAGTTACGCTAAAAGTGCTCTATTTTAGCTGAAAACGCTAAATCATAGAGATAAGGCTAAGTATTTGTGACACTCATGTCCTACTGTGTGTTTATCCGTTTGGATCGTATTATATCTCGTTGGAAAGATTGATCGGATCTCTAAAGCTATTGTTCCAACTTCATTTACATGACATTAATTAAAAGATACAGATTAACGATATATTCACAAATGTTTCTGATTTCACTCCGAACTCGTGTAGAATTTGATGCGATCATATCTTCCTCTATTTTGTGCCGTTGAAAGCGTTTAATATAACGTTGGAAAGCTCTTACCGAGTTCTAAAACTTGTCTTCAGTCGCTGGTTTATAAATATCAAGGGATGATTGCCTAATTACTAAAATACACTGTATTTAAGCTAAAAGTGCTCTATTTTCGCTGAAAACGCTAAATCATATAGATAAGGCTAAGTATTTGTGACACTCATATCTTGCTGTGTGTCTATCCGTTTGGAGCGTATTATATCTCGTTGGAAAGATAGATCGGAGATCTAAAGCTATTGTTCCAACTTCATTTACAATGCATTAACTAAAAGTTACAGATTAACCATATATTCACAAATGTTTCTGATTTCACTCCGAACTCGTGTAGAATGTGATGCGATCATATCATGCTCTATTTTGTGCCGTTGAAAGCGATTAATATCTCGTTTGAAAGATCTTACCGAGTTCTAAAACTTGTCTTCAGGCGCTGGTTTCAAAAAATCAAGGGATTATCGCCTAATTACTAAAATACAGTGTATTTCCGCTAAAAGTGCTCTATTTTAGCTGAAAACGCTAAATCATAGAGATAAGGCTAAGTATTTGTGACACTCATATCCTGCTGTGTGTTTATCCGTTTGGGGCGTATTATATCTCGTTGGAAAGATAGATCGGAGCTCTAAAGCTATTGTTCCAACTTCATTTACAATGCATTAATTAAAAGTTACAGATTAACCATATATAAACAAATGTTTCTGATTTCACTCTGAACTCGTGTAGAATGTGATGCGATCATATCATGCTCTATTTTGTGCCGTTGAAAGCGTTTAATATCTCGTTGGAAAGATCTTACCGAGTTCTAAACCTTGTCTTCAGGCTCTGGTTTCAGAATATCAAGGGATAATTGTCTAATTACTAAAATACACTGTATTTACGCTAAAAGTGCTCTATTTTTGCTGAAAACGCTAAATCAAAGGTCCTATCCATCTTTCAAAAGAGATATTAAACGCTTTCAATGGCACAAAATAGAGAAAGATATGATCGCATCAAATTCTACACGAGTTCGGAGTGAAATCAGAAACATTTGTGAATATATGGTTAATATGTAACTTTTAATTAATGCATTGTAAATGAAGGTCGAACAATAAATTTAGAGCTCTGATCTATCCTTCCAACGAGATATAATACGCTCCAAACGGATAAACACGCAGCAAGATATGAGTGTCACAAATACTTAGCCTTATCTCTATGATTTAGCGTTTTGAGCGAAAATAGAGCACTTTCAGCGAAAATAGAGCACTTTTAGCGTATATACAGTGTATTTCAGTAATTAGGAAATCATCCCTTGATATTTTGAAACCAGCGCCTGAAGACAAGTTTTAGAACTCGTTATGATCTTTCCAACAAGATATTAAACGCTTTCAACGGCACAAAATAGAGTAAGATATGATCACATCAAGTTCTACACGAGTTCGGAGTGAAATCAGAAACATTTGAGAATATATCGTTAATCTGTAACTTTTAATTAATGCATTGTTAATGAAGTTGGAACAATACGCTCCAAACACATAAACACACAGCAAGATATGAGTGTCACAAATACTTAGCCTTATCTCTATGATTTAGCGTTTTCCGCGAAAACAGAGCACTTTTAGTGTAAATACAGTGTATTTTGGAAATTAGGCAATCATCCCTTGATATTTTGAAAGCAGGGCCTGTATTTTAGTATTTTAGGAATTTTCCCCACACACTAGGGACTCCCAGCTTACTAAGAAGTTGGGGCTGATCCGAGACATTCTTGTCTCAAAATATGACTCCATTGAGAGCACAAAACAGCCCTCTCTAAGATGGTTAGAAATGGGAAATTGTGCTCTTCAAAAGTGTATGACTTGATTAGAGTCAAGGGCACCAAACAGGTGTGGATGCCCTTTATTTGGAAAGCTTACATACCTCCTAAGTTCTCATTCATTGCATGGCTTGCCTTCCGCAACCGCCTTGCAACGTATGATAATCTTAGTAGGATTTAAGTGATTAACACTTTCCCATTTTGCAAGGGTGAACCGGAGACGATGTCTACCGACATATAATACGCTCCAAACGGGTAAACACACAGCAAGATATGAGTATCACAAATACTTAGCCTTATCTCTATGATTTGGCGTTTTCAGCAAAAATAGAGCACTTTTAGCGTAAATATAGTGTATTTTAGTAATTAGGCAATAATCCTTGATATTTTGAAACCCGCGCCTGAAAACAAGTTTGAGAACTCGGTAAGATCTTTCCAACAAGATATTAAACAATTTCAACGACACAAAATAGAGCAAGATATGATCGCATCAAATTCTACACGAGTTCAGAGTGAAATCAGAAACATTTGTAATAATAATAATAATAATAATAATAATAATAATAATAATAATAATAATAATAATAACAATAATAATAATATTAATATTAATAATAATAATAATAATAATAATAATAAAATAACAATAATAATACCCCTAATAATAATAATAACAACAACAATAATAATAATAATAATAATAATTATAATAATAATTATAATAATAATAATAATAATAATAGTAATAATAATCATAATAATAATAATAGTAATAATAATAATATTAGTAATCATAATAATAATAATAGTAATAATAATAATAGTAATAATAATAATAGTAATAATAATAGTAATAATAATTATAATAATAATAATAATTATAATAATAATAATAATATCAATAATAATAATAATAAAAATAATAATAATAATAATAATAATAATAATAATAATAATAATAATGATGATGATGATGATGATGATAATGATGATAATAATAATAATGCTAATAATAATAATGATGATAATAATAATAATAATGTTGATAATAATAATAATTATCATCATAATGATAATAAAAATAATGATGATAATAATAATAATTATTATCATCATAGAGATAAGGTTAAGTATTTGTGACACTCATATCTTGCTATGTGTTTATCGGTTTGGATCGTATTATATCTAGTTGGAAAGATAGATCGGACGCTCTAAAGCTATTGTTCCAAATTCATTTACAATGCATTATTTAAAAGTTACAGATTAACCATATATTCACAAAAGTTTCTGATTTCACTCTGAACTCGTGTAGGATATGATGCGATCATATCTTGCTCTATTTTGTGCCGTTGTAATTGTTTAATATCTCGTTGGAAAGCTCTTACCGATTTCTAAAACATGTCTTCAGGTGCTGGTTTCAAAATATCAAGGGATGATTGCCTAATTACTAAAATACACTGTATTTACGTTAAAAGTGCTCTATTTTCGCTGAAAACGCTAAATCATAGAGATAAGGCTAAGTATTTGTGACACTCATATCTTGCTGTGTGTTTATCCGTTTGGAGAGTATTATATCTCGTTGGAAAGATAGATCGGGGCTCTAAATCTATTGTTCCAACTTCATTTACAATGCATTAATTAAAAGTTACAGATTAACCATATATTCAAAAATGTTTCTGATTTCACTCCGAACTCGTGTAGAATTTGATGCGATCATATCTTGCTCTATTTTGTGCCGTTCAAAGCGTTTAATATCTCGTTGGAAAGATCTTACCGAGTTCTAAAACTTGTCTTCAGGCGCTGGTTTCAAAATATCAAGGGATGAAATCCTAATTACTAAAAGTGCTCTATTTTCTCTGAAAACGCTAAATCATAGAGATAAGGCTAAGTATTTGTGACACTCATATTTTGTTGTATGTTTATCCGTTTGGAGCGTAATATATCTCGCTGGAAAGATAGATCGGAGCTCTAAAACTATTGTTCCAACTTCATTTACAATGCATTAATTAAAAGTTACAGATTAACGATATATTCACAAATGTTTCTGATCTCACTCCGAACTCGTGTAGAATTTGATGCGATCATATCTTGCTCTATTTTGTGCCGTTGAAAGCGTTTAATATCTCGTTGGAAACATCTTACCGAGTTCTAAAACTTGTCTTCAGGCGCTTGTTTCAACTTATCAAGGGATGATTGCATAATTACTAAAATATACTGTATTTACGCTAAAAGTGATCTATTTTAGCTGAAAACGCTAAATCATAGAGATAAGGCTAAGTATTTGTGACACTCATATCTTGCTGTGTGTTTATCCGTTTGGAGCGTATTATATCTCGTTGGAAAGATAGATCAGAGCTCTAAAGCTATTGTTCCAACTTCATTTACAATGCATTAATTAAATGTTACAGATTAACCATATATTCACAAATGTTTCTGATTTCACTCCGAGCTCGTGTAGAATTTGATGCCATCATATCTTGCTCTATTTTGTGCCGTTGAAAGCGTTTAATACCTCGTCGGAAAGATCTTACCGAGTTTTAAAACTTTTCTTCAGGCGCTGGTTTCAAAATATAAATGGATGATTGCCTAATTACTAAAATACACTGTATTTACGCAAAAAGTGCTCTATTTTCGCTGAAAACGATAAATCATAGAGATAAGGCTAAGTATTTTTGACACTCATATCTTGCTGTGTGTTTATACGTTTGGAGCGTATTATATCTCGTTGGAAAGATAGATCGGAGCTCTAAAGCTATTGTTCCAACTTCATTTACAATGCATTAATTAAAAGTTACAGATTAACCATATATTCACATATGTTTCTGATTTCACTCCGAACTCCTGTAGAGCTTGATGCGATCATATCTTGCTCTATTTTGTGCCGTTGAAAGCGTTTAATACCTCGTTAGAAAGATCTTACCGAGTTCTAACACATGTCTTCAGGCGCTGGTTTCAAAATATCAAGGGATGATTGCCTAATTACTAAAATACACTGTATTTACGCTTAAAGTGCTCTATTTTCGCTGAAAACGATAAATCATAGAGATATGGCTAAGTATTGGTGACACTCATATCTCGCTGTGTGTTTATCCGTTTGGAGCGTATTATATCTCTTTGGAAAGATAGATCGGAGCTCTAAAGATATTGTTCCAACTTCATTTACAATGCATTAATTAAAAGTTACGGATTAACCATATATTCACAAATGTTTCTGATTTCACTCCGAACTCGTGAAGAATTTGAGGCGATCACATCTTGCTCTATTTTGTGCCGTTGAAAGCGTTTAATATCTTGTTGGAAAGATCTTACCGAGTTCTAAACCTTGTCTTCAGGCTCTGGTTTCAGAATATCAAGGGATGATTGCCTAATTACTAAAATACACTGTATTTACGCTAAAAGTGCTCTATTTTCGCTGAAAACGCTAAATCATAGAGATAAGGCTAAGTATTTTCTACGTCCAAAAGGTTGAATCCCCAACCCCAAGCCCCCCCCCCCCACCCCGACCCGACAGGATGGTGGGGGAGTAAATCACGGTGACTCAGTCGGCAAAGCGGCAGTAGGCCTTTACCCGTGCGCACCAGAGGGCCAGCCTTATTTCAGGTTCTGAAAACCCCCTTTTGGCCGCTGCGGGATTCGAACCTTGGTCTACGTCCAATTTTTCCCACCGCTCGACCAACTGAGCTACCCGTGCGGGTAAGGCTAAGTATTTTGTAAAACTTGTCTTCTGGCGCTGGTTTCAAAATATTAAGGGATGATTTCCTAATTACTAAAGTACACTGTATTTACGCTAATGATTTGTGACACTCATATCTTGCTGTGTGTTGATCCGTTTGGAGCGTATTATATCTCGTTGGAAAGATAGATCGGAGCTCTAAAGCTATTGTTCCAACTTAATTTACAATGCATTAATTAAAACTTACAGATTAACCATATATTCACAAATGTTTCTGATTTCACTCCGAACTCGTGTAGAATTTGATGCGATCATATCTTGCTCTATTTTGTGCCGTTGAAAGCGTTTAATGTCTCGTTGGAAAGATCTTACCGATTTCTAAAACTTGTCTTCAGGCGCTGGTTTCAAAATATAAAGGGAGGATTGCCTAATTACTAAAATCCACTGTAATTACGCTAAAAGTGCTCTATTTTCGCTGAAAACGCTAAATCATAGATATAAGGCTAAGTATTTGTGACACTCATATCTTGCTGTGTGTTTATCCGTTTTGAGCGTATTATATCTCGTTGGAAAGATAGATCGGAGCTCTAAACCTATTGTTCCAACTTAATTTACAATGCATTAATAAAGAGTTACAGATTAACTATATATTGACAAATGTTTCTGATTTCACTCCGAACTGGTGTAGAATTTGATGCGATCATATCTTGCTCTATTTTGTGCCGTTAAAAGCGTTTAATATCTCGTTGGAAAGATCTTACCGAGTTCTCAAACTTGTATTCAGGCGCTGGTTTCAAAATATCAAGGGATGATTGCCTAATTACTAAAATACACTTTATTTACGCTAAAAGTGCTCTATTTTCGCTGAAAACGCTAAATCATAGAGATAAGGCTAAGTATTTGTGACACTCATATCTTGTTGTGTGTTTATCCGTTTGGAGCGTAATATATCTCGTTGGAAAGATAGATCGGAGCTCTAAAGCTATTGTTTCAGCTTCATTTACAATGCATTAAAGTTACAGATTAACCATATATTCACAAATGTTTCTGATTTCACTCCGAACTCGTGTAGAATTTGATGCGATCATATCTTGCTCTATTTTGTGCCGTTCAAAGCGTTTTATATCTCGTTGGAAACATCATACCGATTTCTAAAACTTGGCATCAGGCGCTGGTTTCAAAATATCAATGGATGATTGCCAAATTACTAAAATACACTGTATTTACGCTAAACGTGATCTATTTTCGCTGAAAACGCTAAATCATAGAGATAAGGCTAATTATTTGTGACACTCATATCTTGTTGTGTGTTTATCCGTTTGGAGCGTATTATATCTCGTGGGAAATATATATCGGAGCTCTAAACCTATTTTTCCAACTTCATTTACAATGCATTAATTAAAAGTTACAGATTAACCAGATATTCACAAATGTTTCTGATTTCACTCCGAACTCGTGTAGAATTTGATGCGATCATATCTTCCTCTATTTTGTGCCGTTGAGAGCGTTTAATATCTCGTTGGAACGATCTTACCTAGTTCTAAAACTTGTCTTCTGGCGCTGGTTTCAAAATATCAAGGGATGATTGCTTAATTACTAAAATACACTGAATTTATCCTAAAAGTGCTCTATTTTCGCTGAAAACGCTAAATCATAGAGATACGGCTTAGTATTTGTGACACTCATATCTTGCTGTGTGTTTATCCGTTTGGAGTGTATTTTATCTCGTTGGAAAGATCGATCGGAGCTCTAATGCTATTGTTCCAACTTCATTTACAATGCATTAAATAAAAGTTACAGATTAACCATATATTCACAAATGTTTCTGATTTCACTCCGAACTCGTGTAGAATTTGATGCGATCATATCTTGCTCTATTTGGTGCCGTTGAAAGCGTTTTAAATCTCGTTGGAAACATCATACCGAGTTCTAAAATTTGTCTTCAGGCGCTGGTTTCAAAATATCAAGGGATGATTGCCAAATTACTAAAATACACTGTATTTACGCTAAAAGTGCTCTATTTTCGCTGAAAACGCTAAATCATAGAGATAAGGCTAATTATTTGTGACACTCATATCTTGCTGTGTGTTTATCCGTTTGGAGCGTATTATATCTCGTGGGAATAATAGATCGGAGCTCTAAACCTATTGTTCCAACTTCATTTACAATGCATTAATTAAAAGTTACAGATTAACCATATATTCACAAATGTTTCTGATTTCACTCCGAACTCGTGTAGAATTTGATGCGATCATATCTTCCTCTATTTTGTGCCGTTGAGAGCGTTTAATATCTCGTTGGAACGATCTTACATAGTTCTAAAACTTGTCTTGTGGCGCTGGTTTCAAAATATCAAGGGATTAATGCTTAATTACTAAAATACACTGAATTTACGCTAAAAGTGCTCTATTTTCGCTGAAAACGCTAAATCATAGAGATAAGGCTAAGTATTTGTGACACTCATATCTTGCTGTGTGTTTATCCGTTTGGAGCGTATTATATCTCGTTGGAAAGATAGATCGGATCTCTAAAGCTATTGTTCGAACTTCATTTACAATGCATTAATTAAAAGTTACAGATTAACCATATATTCACAAATGTTTCTGATTTCACTCCGAACTCGTGTAGAATTCGATGCGATCATATCTTGCTCTATTTTGTGCCGTTCAAAGCGTTTTATATCTCGTTGGAAACATCATACCGAGTTCTAAAACTTTTCTTCAGGCACTGGTTTCAAAATATTAAGGGATGATTTCCAAATTACTAAAATACACTGTATTTACGCTAAACGTGCTCTATTTTCGCTGAAAACGCTAAATCGTAGAGATAAGGCTAATTATTTGTGACACTCATATCTTGCTGTGTGTTTATCCGTTTGGAGCGTATTATATCGCGTAGGAAAGATAGATCGGAGCTATAAAGCTATTGTTAAAAATTCATTTACAATGCATTAATTAAAAGTTACAGATTAACCATATATTCACAAATGTTTCTGATTTCACTACGAACTCGTGTAGAATTTGATGCGATCATATCTTGCTATATTTTGTGCCGATGAAAGCGTTTAATATCTCGTTGGAAAGATCTTACCATGTTCTAAAACTTTTCTTCAGGCGCTGGTTTCAAACTATCAAGGGATGATTGCCTAATTACTAAAATACACTGAATTTACGCTAAAAGTGCTCTATTTTCTCTGAAAACGCTAAATCATAGAGATAAGGCTAAGTATTTGTGACACTCATATCTTGCTGTGTGTTTATCCGTTTGGAGCGTATTATATCTCGTTGGAAAGATAGATCGGAGCTCTAAAGCAATTGTTCCAACTTAATTTACAATGCATTAATTAAAAGTTACAGATTAACCATATATTCACAAATGTTTCTGATTTCACTCCGAACTCGTGTAGAATTTGATGCTATCATATCTTGCTCTATTTTGTGCCGTTGAAAGCGTTTATTATCTCGTTGGAAAGATCTTACCGAGTTCTAAAACTTGTCTTCAGGCGCTGGTTTCAAAATATCAAGGGATGATTGCCTAATTACTCAAGTACACTGTATTTACGCTAAAAGTGCTCTATTTTCGATGAAAACGCTAAATCAAAGAGATAAGGCTGAGTATTTGTGACACTCATATCTTGCTGTGTGTTTATTCGTTTGGAGCGTATTACATCTCGTTGGAAAGATAGATCGGAGCTCTAAAGCTATTATTCCAACTTCATTTACAATGCATTAATTAAAAGTTACAGATTAACCATATATTCACAAATGTTTCTGATTTCACTCCGAACTCGTGTAGAATTTGATGCGATCATATCTTGCTCTATTTTTTGCCGTTCAAAGCGTTTAATATCTCGTGGGAAAGATCTTACCATGTTCTAAAACTTGTCTTCAGGCGCTGGTTTCAAAATATCAAGGGATTATAAGTATTTGATTGCCTAATTAATAGAGCAAGATATGATCGCATCAAATTCTACACGAGTTCGGAGTGAAATCAGAAACATTTGTGAATATATGGTTAATCTGTAACTTTTAATTAATGCTTTGTAAATGAAGTTGGAACAATAGCTTTAGAGCCCCGACCTATCTTTACAACGAGATATAATACGCTCCAAATGGGTAAACACACGGCAAGATATGAGTGTCACAAATACTTAGCCTTATCTCTATGATTTAGCGTTTTCAGCGAAAATAGAGCACTTTTAGCGTAAATACAGTGTATTTTAGTAATTAGGCAATTATCCCTTGCTATTTTGAAACCAGCGCCTGAAGACAAGTTTTAGAACTCGGTTAGATCTTTCAACCGAGATATTAAAGGCTTTCAACGGCACAAATTAGAGCAAGATATGATCGTATAAAATTCTACACGACTTCGAAGTGAAATCAGAAACATTTGTGAATATATGGTTAATCTGTAACATTTAATTAATGCATTGTATATGAAGTTGGAACAATAGCTTTAGAGCTCCGATCTATCTTTCCAACGAGATATAATAAAATCCAAATGGATAAACACACAGCAAGATACGAGTGTCAGTAATACTTAGCCTTATCTCTATGATTTAGCGTTTTCAGCGAAAATAGAGCACTTTTAGCGTAAATACAGTGTATTTTAGTAATTAGGCAGTCATCCCTTCATATTTTGAAACCAGCGCCTGAAGACTAGTTTTAGAACTCATTAAGATCTTTCCAACGAGATATTAAACGCTTTCAACGGCACAAAATAGAGCAAGATATGATCGCATCAAATTCTACCCGAGTTCAGAGTGAAATCAGAAACATTTGTGAATATGTGGTTAATCTGTAACTTTTAATTAATGCATTGTAAATGAAGTTGGAACAATAGCTTTTGATCCCCGATCTATCTTTCCAACGAGATATAATACGCTCCAAATGGATAAACACACAGCAAGATATGAGTGTCACAAATACTTAGCCTTATCTCTAAGATTTAGCGTTTTCAGCGAAAATAGAGCACTTTTAGCGTAAATACAGTGTATTTTAGTAATTAGGCAATCATCCCTTGATATTTTGAAACCAGCGCCTGAAGACAAGTTTTAGAACTCGGTATGATATTTCCAACGAGATATTAAACGCTTTGAACGGCACAAAATAGAGCAAGATATGATCGCATCAAATTCTACCCGAGTTCGGAGTGAAATCAGAAACATTTGTGAATATATCGTTAATCTGTAACTTTTAATTAATGCATTGTAAATGAAGTTGGAACAATAGTTTTAGAGCTACGATCTATCTTTCCAACGAGATATATTGCGCTCCAAACGGATAAACACACAACAAGATATGAGTGTCACAAATACTTAGCCTTATCTCTATCATTTAGCGTTTTCAGCGAAAATAGAACACTTTTAGCGTAAATAAAGTGTATTTTAGTAATTAGGCAATCATCCCTTGATATTTTGAAACCAGCGCCTGAAGACAAGTTTTAGAACTCGGTAAGATCTTTCCAACGAGATATTAAACGCTTTCAACGGCACAAAATAGAGCAAGATATGATCGCATCAAATTCTACACGAGTTCAGAGTGAAATAAAAAACATTTGTGAATATATGGTTAATCTGTAACTTTTAATTAATGCATTGTAAATGAAGTTGGAACAATAGCTTTCGAGCCCCGATCTATCTTTCCAACGAGATATAATACGCTCCAAATGGATAAACACACAGCAAGATATGAGTGTCACAAATACTTAGCCTTATCTCCATGATTTAGCGTTTACAGTGAAAATAGATCACTTTTAGCGTAAATACAGTGTATTTTAGTAATTAGGCAATGATCCATTGATATTTTGAAACCAACGCCTGAAGACAAGTTTTAGAACTCGGTATGATATTTCCAACCAGATATTAAACGCTTTCAACGGCACAAAATAGAGCAAGATATGATCGCATCAGATTCTACACGAGTTCAGAGTGAAATCAGAAACATTTGTGAATATATCGTTAATCTGTAACTTTTAATTAATGCATTGTAAATGAAGTTGGAACAATAGCTTTAGATTTCCGATCTATCTTTCCAACGAGATATAATACGCTCCAAATGGGTAAACACACACCAAGATATGAGTGTCACAAATACTTAGCCTTATCCCTATGATTTAGCGTTTTCAGCGAAAATAGAGCACCTTTAGCGTAAATACAGTGTATTTTAGTAATTAGGCAATCATCCTTGATATTTTGAAACCAGCGCCTGAAAACAAGTTTTAGAACTAGGTAAGATCTTTCCAACGAGATATTAAACAATTTCAACGACACAAAATAGAGCAAGATATGATCGCATTAAATTCTACACGAGTTCAGAGTGAAATCAGAAACATTTGTAATAATAATAATAATAATAATAATAATAATAAAATAACAATAATAATAATAATACCCCTAATAATAATAATAATAATAGTAATAATGATGATGATAATAATAATAATAATAGCAATAATAATAATAGTAATAATAATAGTAATAATAATAATAGTAATAATAATAATAGTAATAATAATTGTAATAATAATAACAGTAATAATAATAATAGTAATAATAATAATATTAGTAATAATAATAATATGAATAATAATAATAATAATAATAATAATAATACTAATAATAATAATAATAATAATAGTAATAATAATAATAATAGTAATAATAATAATAAATAATAATAATAATAATTTTAATAATAATAATAATAATAATAATAATAATAATAATAATAATAATGATGATGATGATGATGATGATGATGATGATGATGATGATGATAATAATAATGATAATAATAATAATGATACTAATAATAATGATAATAATAATGATGATAATAATAATAATGATAATAATAATGATAATAACAACAATGATAATAATAATAACGATAATAATAACAATGATAATAATAACAATGATAATAATAACAATGATAATACTAACAATGATAATAATAACAATGATAATAATAACAATGATAATAATAATGATAATAATAATAATAATAATAATAATAATAATAATAATTAGGCAATTATCCCTTGATATTTTGAAACCAGCACCTGACGACAAGTTTTAGAACTCAGTAAGATCTTTCCAACGAGATACTAAACGCTTTCAACGGCACAAAATAGAGCAAGATATGATCGCATCACATTCTACACGAGTTCGGAGTGAAATCAGAAACATTTGGGAATATATGGTTAATCTGTAACTTTTAATTAATGCATTGTAAATGAAGTTGGAAAAATAGCTTTAGAGCTCCGATCTATCTTTCCAACGAGATATAATACGCTCCCAACGGATAAATACACAGCAAGATATGAGTGTCACAAATACTTAGCCTTATCTCTATGATTTAGCGTTTTCCGCGAAAATAGAGCACTTTTAGCGTAAATACAGTGTATTTTAGTAATTAGGCAATCATCCCTTGATATTTTGAAACCAGCGCCTGAAAAAAGTTTTCCGTTGAGAGAGTCTCTCTCTAGCATTTTACGCTACTCGGAAATACTCTCCCGTTCTTTGCGTTCTTGGTCAGTTCTTGCGCTTCTTCTTCTTCGATTTCTTGGTTTTGAGCTTGGATGTTAGGTTGTTTACACTCTATTCTTCTTTGGGTGTAAAAAATCTAAGATTTTTAGCTCTTCCTTGAGGTTTTTGGAGCTGGACCGAAGTTCTTCATTTGCGGCTACTATTCACTCCAAAAAGGTCAACGCATTTCTCATCCCCTTCCGGTTGATGAATCCTTCTTTTGAGCTTGGATAACGCTTCTCCGTGCCTTGGGGATCATCTTTCTCCACTTTTTTTCATCATCGGCCCTCTTTTTGTTTTGTCCGTACATTGCTCCAACGGGAGGGAATAGTGCTTTTCCGCCATTGGTACGGATTTCAAGGTTTTTTGCTTGATAGGGGTGGCTACCTCTTAGCTCCCCCTATTTTCCTCCTTGTCCTTGCAACTATGCCGAAGGGGAAGTCCAAGAAGAAGGCTACTCCAAAGAAAGCTTCCAAATCCTCGGTGAGGCTCAAAGCTAAAGCTATTTCCGAGGTTGAAGCTTCACCAACTCTTGCTCTTGAAGCCGAAGGTTCCTCCACCTCTCTTGGTAAGGAGGTTGGCTCTCAACATGATTTAGAGTCCTCCCCCACCTCTGCCCCGCAAGGTTTAGAAGAAGACTCCAACGAGGTAACATCTTCCATTTCTCCTATTGTTAATTTTGTTGAACCGAGTGTGGGTGCTAAAAAGATTGATGCCCCTATTGTTGATGGAACTATTGATGATTCTTGTGTTGAACCGAATGCCCCTTCTCCTATTGTGGAGGGGATTCATGAACCTCCCCTGATTGTTAATGAGAACATTATTGTTCCTACTCCCATGGACACGGACATTGCCCAAAAGTTGGGTTTGATATCTAAAAGTGATGATGCCGCGGCTTTGGTGTCTAAAGTGGACAATGCCGCGGCTTTGATTGGTGATGAGAGTGCACTGCCTTCTTCTTCTAATGCCGCGGCATTAGTTAACAAGGAAACACCTCTTCTCCATGAGGGAGCCACCTCTAAGCCCCTTCCTTGGGCTTCCTTGTTCAAGGATAATAGACAACCCGAGAGGGGCATGAAACTTAAGTACATTGAACCAATTGGTGACTTTGTTGATCTATCTTCTAGGAAGCTATCTTCTATGGTTGAAATTTGGGGCTTTTGCCTTGTGGCTTACTTTGATGGCAAGTTCCCCGGTTTTAAACCCATCCATGAGATGATGAATAAATGGAATGTCCCTTGCCAAGTGAGATCACATGATAAAGGATGGGTCATTTTCAAATTCCAAAATGACAATGATAGAACTAAAGTCCTCTCGGGTGGACCTCATTCAATTCTTGGGAAATCCTTCCCCTTGAAACCTCTTTCAGATAATTTCACTATGGATAGTGATGAGTTTCTTAAGCTACCTATTTGGGTGCAATTCCCCCATTTACCCATGAGGCTTTGGGAGGAGGACATCATAAGTGAAATTGCTTCACGGGTTGGTGTCCCCTTGGCTACGGATAGGGTAACTCAAGAAAGAGTTAGATCCCATTTTGCTCGGGTCCTAATTGAAATTGATGCTTCTAAGCCTCCTCCTCTTGAGTTTAAAATCAAACTTCCTAGTGGGAAGTTTCACACTCAATATGTCAAATATGAAACTTATCCGAACTATTGTTTCCATTGCAAATCTTGGCCGAAATGGAAAGGAAACAAAAGGAAGAAAAGGTGGCTGTTCTGGAAAACAATGAGGCTCCCAAGGTTGTTAACACGACTAATGGTGAGGCTAATGAACATACCACCGTTGACACCAACAACAAGGTGGGATTTAATTCTAAGAAAGTCGACCACCCTTTCTTTAGGGTGACTAGGCTTAGGAAAGGTCCTAACAAGTATATTGAGGAGGTGGAGGAAGAGGGCTTTGACCCCCCTCCTCGGGATGTGGACCCTTTTGAGGATAAAAATGCCCGTACTATTAAAACTTCCCTTCTTCACACTTGTGAGGATGAGGTGGTAATTGATATGGAGGCCGAGGAGGTCCTCCAACCTATAATCAAGCTTAAACAGCAAGATGAGATTGCCCTCCCTATTGTTAAACTTGACCATAACCTCAAGATTGTGGGTAATGAATCCCCCGGGATTCAGTTTACCAAAACTTGCTTGGAAAGTCTCCCCGGAATCAAACCTAGCAAGGAGGGTTATACCTATTCTCCTAGATTCCTTAAGGGAGTCTACAAACATTGCTTAAATGGCTGTTTTGAGAATGGAAACCTGCAAGGCAATGCTTTTAAGGTTAAAGACCTTAGAAATTTCACTCCTAACTCCTCCCGGATTGTTCATGATATCCGTGAGGCCTATCTTGATGATGTCATTGTCAAAATTGATCTTCACTTGGAAGGAAAACCTTGGATACATCTTAAACACATTGAGGATGTTAAAGAAGATTTTGTTAGACTTGATGACTATCTAGAGACTACTTCTAACCATTTGACTAAAGGGATCAATTTTACCAAAGATTGTTTGAAATCCCTACCCGGGATTTTTTCCATGGATAAGGGATATGAGTTCTCTTACCTTTTCTTGGAGGAGGTTTATTTCCTCTTCTTGGACAGATATAGGCCAAGGGCTAATGTTAAGCCTAGGCCGAAAGGATTTGAGCTTAGGAAGGTTTGGGGGAAGAAACAAACATAAAGGTTTTTTGTGTTTGTGTCTTCTTGGAATATTAGGGGTCTTAATAAGACCTAAAAACAGAATACTATTGCCTCGTTCATCCGTTCGAATTCTATTCATGTGTGCTGCCTTCTTGAGACTAAAATGTCTCATACTAACTTTGATAAGCTTATGTCTACTAGATGGCCTAGTTGGCAATCTAAGACTAACTTTGATAGAATTGATGGGGGGAGAATTGCCCTCATTTGGGACGCCTCTTATGTGAACATTATCATTTTGGAAGTTGATAAGCAACACATCCATTGTGAGATCAAGTGTATGACTACACAAAATACTTTCCTTGTCACTTTTGTCTATGCTCTCTATACTGTGGTAGAGAGAAGATCTCTTTGGGAGCATATTGCTAGTCTTGAGCCCAATATTAACCTTCCTTGGCTTGTTATGGGTGACTTCAATTGTGTTGGTAGCCCCAATGAGAGGGTGGGGCCCACTCCCCCCTCGGCCTACTATATACAACACTTGAATGACTTCAAGGTCCAAGCTAACCTTATTGACACCCCTTCCACCGGTGAATTCCTCACTTGGAATAGGGGCTCTTTGTGGGCTAAACTTGATAGGGTGCTTATGAATCCATCTTGGTCTAACAATAATATCTCTTGTAAAACTCACTTCTTTGAAATGGAAGTTGAGTTTGACCATTGTGCCTCTCTTGTTACTATAGGCCGTAACTCCCCTATGGGATCTAGGCCTTTCAAATTCTTCAACATGTGGCTTAAGCATGAGGCTTTTACCAATATTCTTATCTCTCATTGGGATCAAGATATCTATGGTACTCCACAATTCCGGCTGGCCCGTAAGCTAAAGAGGCTCAAAAGGCCTCTTAAAGAGCTCAATTTCAATGCTTTTGGCCACATTTCTTGTAAGGCTAAGGATGCTAAGAATGAATACAAAAGAGTTCATGCTCTTTCTCTCCTCTCACCGTTAGATGAATCTATCAAGGCTGAGATTACTCTTGCCAAGAAGAATGCTCTTTACTTTAAAAGGGCCGAGGAGGACTTTTTTAGACAAAAGGCTAAAACTAATCACCTCTTTCTTAGTGATCGTGGGACCAAGTACTTCCACTCTATTGTTAGGAAGAATGTGGCTAGAAATTCCTTTACTTCTATTAAATTAGAGAATGGTAACTCCACCACTTCTCTTAACCAAGTGGCTTGGGAATTTGTGAGATTCTACACTAACCTTTTTGGTTCTTCCACTCCTACTGTGGATATTGATCCAAATATTGTTCCCTCGGGCAGTTGCTGGGATGCTAACAAAGCTTCTCAGCTTGTTAGCCCCATATCTGATATTGAGATCAAGAATGCCCTATTTGATATTGGAGACAACAAATCTCCTGGCCCTGATGGCTTCACCTCGGCCTTTTTCAAGCATAACTGGAACATTGTGGGTCATGATGTCTTGTTGGCGGTTAGGGGTTTTTTCAACTCGGGGAAGCTTCTTAAGCAACTTAACCATACGGTTATTGCCCTTATCCCTAAGACCTCTCATGATCCTACTGCGGCTGATTTCAGGCCTATTGCTTGTACGAATGTCATTTACAAAACCATCACTAAGATCATTGCATCTAGGATGACTCCTGTTTTGCCTGAGCTTATTGATCCCTCTCAAGGGGCTTTCATTGATGGTAGGCTTATGCTTGACAATGTCTTTTTGGCTCAAGAACTTATTAAAGGCTATACTAGAAAGCGTATGTCTCCTAGATCCATGATTAAAGTGGATCTTAGGAAGGCGTATGATACTATCTCTTGGGACTTCTTAAAGAATGTCTTAAGATGCTATTGGTTTCCCTGAGAGATTTGTTAAGTGGATCATGGAATGTGTTTCGACTGCTTCCTATTCCATTTCCATTAATGGTGTTCTTTACGGCCATATTAAGGGGAAAAGAGGCCTTCGCCAAGGTGACCCCATGTCACCTCTCCTTTTTGTGATTTGTCTTGAATATTTTTCTAGATTGCTCCATAATAGAACCAAGGCTCCTCAGTTTAAGTTTCACCCCAAGTGTGGGAAACTAAACATCTCTCATGTGGCCTATGTTGATGATCTCATGCTTTTTTCTAGAGGGGACTTTCCCTCTATTAAAATCCTCACTGATGCCCTTGAGGAGTTTGGCAATGTTTCTGGCCTGAAAGTCAATTTTGACAAGTCTAAAATTTTCTTGGGAGGACTGGCCGAGCATGATCTTAATCATATTCTCAACTTGATTGATTTCAGAGAAGGGACTTTCCCTGTGAGATATTTGGGCATTCCCTTGGCCCCTTTAAAAATTGCTGTTGCCCAATATGCTCCCTTACTGGATTCTATTACTACGTACATCACTGCTTGGAATACCAAAACCCTCTCCTATGCTGGGAGGGTTGAGCTTATTAAGTCTGTCATCCAAGGGGTCCACTCCTTTTGGCTTCAGGCCCTCCCTATTCCTAGGGCGGTTCTTGACAGAATCACTTCCATTTGTCGCATTTTCCTTTGGGGTTGTAAGTTCTCTAGAGTTGCTTGGACTGATATCTGCCTCCCTAAAGAGGAGGGTGGTCTTGGTATTCATGACACTCACATTTGGAACTCTGCCCTCCTTGCCAGAACCCTTTGGGACATCCATACAAAGAAGGATAACCTTTGGGTCAGATGGATCCATGGTATCTACCTTAATGGTAGAGGTGTTTGGGAGTTCACACCTCATACAAGGGACTCCCAACTGATCAAAAAGATTGCTCTGATTAGGGATCAGATCTTATCTCACTTTCACAATACTAATGATGCCATTGAATTTCTTTATGATTGTCAAGCCAATGGGAAGCTCTCCTCGGCCAACGTGTACAATCTCCTTAGAATTAAGGGGGGCTCACAAATGTGGATGTCTTTCATTTGGAAGAACTACATTCCCCCGAAATTCTCCTTCACGGTGTGGCTTGCTTGCCGTAATAGGCTTGCTACCTTTGACAACTTACATAGGCTTGATGTGGTGAATGTTTGCCCTTTGTGTAAGGGTGGTCCGGAAACGGTACCACACCTATTTTTTGCTTGTTCTTTTGCAGGTACAGTGTGGCACAAAGTCAAAGTGTGGCTGGACATACCTAGGGAGATGGGGACCTTGCATAGCTCGATGAAATGGATCAAGAAGAAGAGGCAAGGTTCCGGGATCAGAGCTAAAGCTGCTAGGATTGCCTTTTGCTACTCCATCTACTGGATTTGGAGGACTCGGAATGCTACCTGTTTTGATGGGCTCATTCCCAAGGAGGATGATGTGTTTGCTAGAATCCAGTTCATTGTGTATAAGATCTTGTATAGCATTTATCCTTGTGAGCTTGTTAACTTTTAGCCCTCTTGTTTTGGCCCTTCACCGTGGTGTTTGGTGTTTGGGTGTGGGGTCTTTTTTGTTTTGGCAGGTTGTTTTGCTTAGCTTTGTGCTTCACCCTCACCTTTTCTAGGTGTTGAGTGTTGCGGCTGATTGCTCTTGTGCTGCCAGTAGGCTTTTGGTTATCCTTTTTGGATAACCATCATTTTTGTTTCCTTTCCTGTTTGTACATTCTTCACCCCCCCCTCTTCTCTTGGGTGTTTACTTTAATATACTTACTGTTCACCCAAAAATTGAAACCAGCGCCTGAAGACAAGTTTTAGAACTCATTAAGATCTTTCCAACGAGATATTAAACGCTTTCAACGGCACAAAATAGAGCAAGATATGATCGCATCAAATTCTACACGAGTTCAGAGTGAAATCAGAAACATTTGTGAATATATGGTTAATCTGTAACTTTTAATTAATGCATTGTTAATGAAGTTGGAACAATAGATTTAGAGCTCCAATCTATCTTTCCAGCGAGATATAATACGCTCCAAACGGATAAACACACAGCAAGATATGAGTGTCACAAATACTTAGCCTTATCTCTATGATTTGGCGTTTTCAGCGAAAATAGAGCACTTTTAGCGTAAATACAGTGTATTTTAGTAATTAGGCAATCCTCCCTTGATATTTTGAAACCAGCGCCTGAAGAAAAGTTTTATAACTCGGTAAGATCTTTCCAACGAGATATTAAACGCTTTCAACGGCACAAAATAGAGCAAGATATGATTGCATCAAATTCTACACGAGTTCAGAGTGAAATCAGAAACATTTGTGAATATATGGTTAATCTGTAACTTTTACTTAATGCATTGTAAATGAAGTTGGAACAATAGCTTTAGATCCCCGATCTATCTTTTCAACGAGATATAATACGCTCCAAACAGATAAACACACAGCAAGATATGAGTGTCACAAATACTTAGCCTTATCTCTATGATTTAGCGTTTTAAGCGAAAATAGAGCACTTTTAGCGTAAATACAGTGTATTTTAGTAATTAGGCAATCATCCCTTGATATTTTGAAACCGGCGCCTGAAGACAAGTTTTAGAACTCGGTAACAGCTTTCCAACGAGATATTAAACGCTTTCAACGGCACAAAATAGAGCAAGATATGATCGCATCATATTCTACACGAGTTCGGAGTGAAATCAGAAACATTTGTAAATATATGGTTAATCTGTAACTTTTAATTAATTCATTGTAAATCAAGTTGGAACAATAGCTTTAGAGCTCCGATCTATCTTTCCAACGAGATATAATACGCTCCAAATGGATCAACACACAGCAAGATATGAGTGTCACACATACTTAGCCTTATCTCTATGATTTAGCGTTTTCAGCGAAAATAGAGCACTTTTAGCGTAAATACAGTGTATTTTAGTAATTAGGCAATCATCCCTTGATATTTTGAAACCAGCGCCAAAAGACAAGTTTTAGAACTCGTTAAGATCGTTCTAACGATATATTAAACGCTTTCAACGGCACAAAATAGAGACAGATATGATCACATCAAATTCTACACGAGTTCGGAGTGAAATCAGAAACAATTGTGAATATATGGTTAATCTGTAACTTTTAATTAATGCATTGTAAATTAAGTTGGAAAAATAGCTTTAGAGTTCTGATCTATATTTCCAACGAGATATAATACGCTCGAAACGGATAAACACACAGCAAGATATGAGTGTCACAAATACTTAGCCTTATCTCTATGATTTAGCGTTTTCAGTGAAAATAGAGCACTTTTAGCGTAAATACAGTGTATTTTAGTAATTAGGCAGTCATCCCTTGATATTTTGAAACCAGCGGCTGAAGACAAGTTTTAGAACTCATTAAGATCTTTCCAACGAGATATGAAACGCTTTCAACCGCACAAAATAGAGCAAGATATGATCGCATCAAATTCTACACGAGTTCAGAGTGAAATCAGAAACATTTGTGAATATATGGTTAATCTGTAACTTTTAATTAATGAATTGTAAATGAAGTTGGAACAATAGCTTTCGAGCCCCGATCTATCTTTCCAACGAGATATAATACGCTCCAAATGGATAAACACACAGCAAGATATGAGTGTCACAAATACTTAGCCTTATTTCTAAGATTTAGCGTTTTCAGCGAAAATAGAGCACTTTTAGCGTAAATACAGTGTATTTTAGTAATTAGGCAATCATCCTTGATATTTTGAAACCAGCGCTTGAAAACAAGTTTTAGAACTCGGCAAGATCTTTCCAACGAGATATTAAACAATTTCAACGACACAAAATAAAGCAAGATAGGATCGCATCAAATTCTACACGAGTTCAGAGTGAAATAAGAAACATGTGTAATAATAATAATAATAATAATAATAATAATAATAGTAATAATAATAATTATAATAATAAAATAACAATAATAATACCCCTATTAATAATAATAATAATAATAATAGTAATAATGATGATAATAATAATAATAATAGCAATAATAATAATAGTAATAATAATAGTAATGATAATAATAGTAATAATAATAGTAATAATAATAATAGTAATAATAATAATATTAGTAATAATAATAATATGAATATTAATAATAATAATAATAATAATATTAATAATAAAAATAAAAATAATAATAATAATAATAATAGTAGTAATAATAATAATAATAATAATAATAATAAATAATAATAATAATAATAATAATAATGATAATAATAATAATGATAATAATAATAATGATAATAATAATGATGATAATAATAATAATGATGATAATAATAATAATGATAATGATAATGATAATAATAATAATGATAATAATAATAACGATAATAATAACAATGATAATAATAACAATGATAATAATAACAATGATAATAATAACAATGATAATAAAAACAATGATAATAATAACAATGATAATAATAATGATAATAATAAAATTGATAATAATAATAATAATGATAATAATAATAATAATAATTAGGCAATTATCCCTTGATGTTTTGAAACCTACGCCTGACGACAAGTTTTAAAACTCAGTAAGATCTTTCCAACGAGATACTCAACGCTTTCAACGGAACAAAAAAGAGCAATATATGACCGCATCAAATTCTACACGAGTTCAGAGTGAAATCAGAAAGATTTGTGAATATATGGTTAATCTATAAATTTTAATTAATGCATTGTAAATGAAGTTGGAACAATAGTTTTAGAGCTCCGATCTATCTTTCCAACGAGATATATTACGCTCCAAACGTATAAACACATAACAAGATATGAGTGTCACAAATACTTAGCCTTATCTCTATGATTTAGCGTTTTCAGCGAAAATAGAGCACTTTTAACGTAAATAAAGTGTATTTTAGTAATTAGGCAATCATCCCTTGATATTTTGAAACCGGCGACTGAAGACAAGTTTTAGAACTCGGTAAGATCTTTCCAACGAGATATTAAATGCTTTCACCGGCACAAAATAGAGCAAGATATGATCGCATCAAATTCTACACGAGTTCGGAGTGAAATCAGAAACATTTGTGAATATATGGTTAATCTGTAACTTTTAATTAATGCATTGCAAATGATGTTG
>CAMAPE010000071.1:1995000-1997500 GCA_945859875.1 Cuscuta europaea | reverse complement strand
GCACTTTTAGCGTAAATACAGTGTATTTTAGTAATTAGGCAATCTTGCCTTGATATTCTGAAACCAGAGCCTGAAGACAAGTTTTAGAACTCGGTAAGATCTTTCCAAGGAGATATTAAAGGCTTTCAACGGCACGAAATAGAGCATGATATGATCGCATTACATTCTACACGAGTTCGGAGTGAAATCAGAAACATTTGGGAATATATGGTTAATCTGTAACTTTTAATTAATGCATTGTAAATGAAGTTGGAACAATAGATTTAGATCTCCGATCTATCTTTCCAACGAGATATAATACGCCCCAAACGGATAAACGCACAGCAGGATATCAGTGTCAGAAATACTTAGCCTTATCTCTATGATTTAGCGTTTTCAGGTAAAATAGAGCACTTTTAGCATAAATACAGTGTATTTTAGTAATTAGGCAGTCATCCCTTGATATTTTGAAACCAGCGCCTGAAGACAAGATTTAGAACTCGGTATGATCTTTCCAACGAGATATGATATTTGTGAATATACGGTTAATCTGTAACTTTTATATAATGCATTGTAAATGAAGTTGGAACAATAGCTTTATAGCTCCGATCTATCTTTCCAACGAGATATAATACGCTCCAAATGGATAAACATACAACAAGATATGAGTGTCACAAATACTTAGCCTTATCTCTATGATTTAGCGTTTTCAGCGAAAATAGAGCACGTTTAGCGTAAATACAGTGTATTTTAGTAATTAGGCAATCATCCCTTGATATTTTAAAACCAGCGCCTGACGATACGTTTTAGAACTCGGTAAGATCTTTCCAACGTGATATTAAACGCTTTCAACGGCACAAAATAGAGCAAGATATGACCGCATCAAATTCTACACGAGTTCGGAGTGAAATCAGAAATATTTGTGAATATATGGTTAATCTGTAACTTTTATTTAATGCATTGTAAATGAAGTTGGAACAATAGCTTTAGAGCTCCGATCTATCTTTCCAACGAGATATAATACGCTCCAAACGGATAAACACAAAGAAAGATATGAGTGTCACAAATACTTAGCCTTATCTCTATGATTTAGCGTTTTCAGCGAAAATAGAGCACTTTTAGCGTATATACAGTGTATTTAAGTGATTAGGCAATCATCCCTTGATATTTTAAAACCAGCGCCTGAAGACAAGTTTTAGAACTCGGTATGATATTGCTAACGAGATATTAAACGCTTTCAACGGCACAAAATAGAGCAAGATATGATCGCATCAAATTCTACACGAGTACGGAGAGAAATCAGAAACATTTGTGAATATACGGTTAATCGGTAACTTTTAATTAATGCATTGTAAATGAAGTTGGAACAATAGCTTTAGAGCTCCGATCTATCTTTCCAACGAGATATAATATGCTCCAAACGGATAAACACACACCAAGATATGAGTGTCACAAATCCTTAGCTGTATCCTTATGATTTAGCGTTTTCAGCGAAAATAGAGCACCTTTAGCGTAAATACAGTGTATTTTAGTAATTAGGCAATCATCCTTGATATTTTGAAACCAGCGCCTGAAAACAAGTTTTAAAACTCGGTAAGATCTTTCCAACGAGATGTTAAACAATTTCAACGACACAAAATAGAGCAAGATATGATCGCATGAAATTCTACACGAGTTCAGAGTGAAATCAGAAACATTTGTAATAATAATAATAATAATAACAATAATAATAAAAATAAAAATAAAAATAATAATAATAATAATAAAATAACAATAATAATAATACCCCTAATAATAATAATAATAATAGTAATAGTGATAATAATAATAATAATACCAATAATAATAATAGTAATAATATCTCGTTGGAAAGATATTACCGAGTTCTAGAACTTGTCTTCAGGCGCTGGTTTCAAAATATCAAGGGATGATTGCCTAATTACTAAAATGCACTTTATTTATGCTAAAAGTGCTCTATTTTCGCTGAAAATGCTAAATCATAGAGATAAGGCTAAGTATTTGTGTCACTCATATCTTTCTGTGTGTTTATCCGTTTGGATCGTATTATATTTCGTTGGAAAGATAGATCGGAGCTCTAAAGCTATTGTTCCAACATCATTTACAATGCATTAATTAAAAGTTACAGATTAACCATATATTCACAAATGTTTCTGATTTCACTCCGAACTCGTGTAGAATTTGAGGCGATCACATCTTGCTCTATTTTTTGCCGTTGAAAGTGTTTAATATCTCGTTGGAAAGTTCTTACCGAGTTCTAAAACATGTCTTCAGGCTCTGGTTTCAAATATATCAAGGGATGATTGCCTAATAATAAAATACACTACATTTACGTTTAAATGGCTCTATTTTCGCTGAAAACGCTAAATCATAGAGATAAGGCTAAGTATTTGTGACACTCATATCTTGCTGTGTGTTTATCAGTTCTGAGCGTATTATATATCGTTGGAAAGATAGATCTGAGCTCTAAAGCTATTGTTCCAACTGAACTTACAATGCAATA